>JAPQWV010003101.1:0-45813 GCA_027422505.1 Craterostigma plantagineum
AAATCACATAGTGCACATCTTCAAAATAAGTATAAAAATATTTCCGTATTGTAGATGATAAATTCACCTACCTCACCTCCGGAGTTTGATCGTTTAGGTTCCTAGCTCAGTTGAATTTCTGTTCTTGCTCTAGATGTTTTTTTTTTTTTTTTATCGCTCTTGTTTTCGTTTGAATGTCTCTCTGCCTTTCGTTGTTTTTTTTTTGTGTTGTGTTTCTTTCTACTTAATGATTGTTAGATATTATTAAAGCCTTTTGGGCAATGTAAGAGGTGATGAGGTGACGGTCACTTTCCTCTTCGATTTCCTCTTCGATTAAGCAAAAGGTTTGTTCTTTATGCACAATATTTTATTAGTTCTAATCATTACCTTTATCCTTAATAAAAAAAAAAAAATTATAAAATGCATGTAGATGTACCGAAAAACCTTATGCCGAAAACTTTGATCATTCGAACATCTCTTCTTACAAGAAACTTTCTCAAATGGTGAGCTCGAAAGTTTTACTTATAAAGACTCGAAAACTAGAATCAAGTTCTTAGTTCATTTTTAGCCATTATCGGAACTTCTCTAATACTATCTTATGATTTGAATATCCTTATTTTCAGACATTTCCCCTACTGAGTACTCGAATTAATTAGAAAACTCCTATGATTACATTCACCCAAAGTCTACATACTACATCAAAATTGTTAATTTAACATTTACCCTGCTAATTATATTATAAATCCCGTATTTAAATTTTACGGGTATTACGGTGCCTATGTCGCCTTGTTAGTATCAAGTGTAAGGGTGTGTTACCCTAGTTTGTTTTCGTTGAATAAATGTCTTGGTATTAGTATTACACCTAGAGCTGTCAAAATGGGCAGACGGGGCGGGGCGGCCCGCTGCCCACCAAAGCCCACCGTTTGGCAGGTGTAGGAAATGGAGGCGTTGTGCCCCTGGCCAGGCCGCTCGTCCCTTTAAAAATAATAAAATCATAAATAAAAACAAATAAAAAAACAACAAACAAAAAGTCAAATTCGAACATATCTAAAATTAAATTATACCTGTTAGTTATTAAATTAGACTTGTGATTATATTAAAACGAAACTAAAAATTTAGAAACCTGTATTTAATGATTTTTTTATTTATGTTAATATATATATCTATGTATATATGTTTTAATTTTTGGTGGGTCAGCCCACAGCTTACCTAGCCCGCATTTATGGCTCTAATTACACCGAAAATTTTGACGGAACGAAACAATTGACATACGAGTTCGTGCGATAACAAACTAATTTAACATCACATCAGTAAACAAACAACTGACCCAAACAATCAACCGTTAATTAGCACCATAAAATTCTACGTACCAAATGCACTTTAAATAAACAAAACTTACTTTTACCTTTGACGATATAGCGGTGAGCATAAATATAACGGTGAGCTAATTCTTACAAAGCTCAAGGAACGGCCATTAACGGTCGTGCCTTGTGCAAAGTAATCCCGAACTCATCGTCCATATCCTCCAAAACATCATCGCTCCAACATTCCAATCGAAGAGTTCAAAGCGAGCCGATCATCGCCGGATCACCTAACGGCCAACGGCAAGCCAGGGCATATCCTTCTTCCCGCACGAAAGGATAAGCTCAAAGTCCATTCCCTAACATCCGTCTCAGAATGTAATCAGTGGCGGAGCCACATGAGGTCCAGTGGGGTCACTGGACCCACTGGAATATTTTTTACTATATTTATGGAAAATTTAATATTTATAGCTATATATATAAAAATGATAAAATGACCCCCCTCACAAAAAATAAGCTGAACGGAAGGAATTTCACAGACGATGATTTCGTTGGGGATTTTTCTCCGTGGGCCATCATCATTTAGAGAGCAATCGGGATTCTTCTGTAAAAACTACCAAACTCCTGAACCTCGTACATCTCATTTCTTCTACTTCGTTTGATTATGGTAATTTCAGTTGATTTTTAGGCAAGGGTTTAAGTTTAGTGTTATACTTTTGTTGGCACAACGGAGAGAAAGAGCTGATGCTCTTTAGTTTTATTGATGATAATGATTTTCTCTTGATCATTCACGAGTATAAGACGTTAATCTTATAATAAGCGAACATGACCTTCAAACTAGCTAATATAAATACTTCTTAAGAAAGCTAGATGTAGACTTGACCAAGTAGTTTGACTAATAAAAAATGACTCTTAGATTACTAATTTAACTTTGACACCCTTGCTTAATTTGTAATCTTCAGCAGAGCCTTATGCTTCTCCAATTTTTCCATAGTTACGGCTTCGTTAGAAATTAGCGGTTGCTCATTTGTGCTGATGTAGTCAAGGCCGATCTCTTGCTTTCCGACCAAGTCTCTCACGAGTGAATAAACGAAGCTCAATATGTTTTGATCGCGCATGAAGCACGGGATTTTTCGTCATTAAGATAGCAGATTTATTATCGTAGAGCATGGTTGTTGCTCCTTCTCGCTTAGCTGCAAATCCTCCAGCAATCGTCATAGCCAAACAGCTTGACATGCGGCATCTGTTACAGCAGTGTATTCTGCTTAGAGGATTATAAGCAACGGTCTTCTGTTTCTTCGAACTCCATGAGAGCACGTTCGACCCAAGTAGAAAATATACTCTGAAGTGCTTTTTCAACGACCGATCGACCCAGCCCAATCGCTATCCGAATAACCATCAGCTTGCATTCTTCTTCCTTTTGGTATACGATACCTGCTTCTTGGTTCCTTGAAGGTAGCATGCGTTTGCAGCAACAAGGTGAGTTTATTCGGACTGGCCATGTATCATGAGACAACACTTACCGCGTAGGCACTATTAGGCCTTGTATGTGTGACATAGATGAGTGAATTATCTTGAGGAGATGTAGAGAATATTCAGCTCTATCTTGATGAGATGGCAGAGAATCTTCAGCTCTATGGAATACTCCTCGAGTGGATAATGGCTCGGTGAAATCAGTATCCATGGGAGATGCTTCATTCATTTCAGACCACTCCCATGAAGCATTCTCATCGAAAGATAACATCCTTGAAATGATAAGCTTCTGTTTCGGGGATTGAGCAGCCTGCATCCCTTTGATTCATTACTATAGCCGATGAAAATAATTTATCTCCCTTCGTGTCGAACTTTTTTCGTCGTTCTATAGGGATATAAGCGTAAGCAATACAACCGAAAATTCTTAAATTAACAATTACCGGCTTTCGCTTGTTCCACGCTTCAAATGGAGCCGGTCTCGAACAACTTTCGTTGGAGATGTTAAATAAATACACAACACTATTTATGCCTCTGCCATAGATTATTTGGCAAACTTTTTACCTTTCAGCATGCTTCTTGCCATCTCGACGCCCGCCTATTTTTCCGTTGCGACTCCGTTTTGTTGCGGACTTCTGCTAACGGTAAGCTGCCTCTGAATTCCATTTCTTCACAATATTTAGAAAGTGGAGAGCTTATGAACTCTCCTCCGCGATCTGGCCAGAGCGTCTTCATTTTCAGTCCACTTTGAGTTTTGACATAGCTTTAAATTGAAGAAATACTGAAAAAGCCTCGGACTTTTGGTGAAGAAGAATACCCACATCATTTAGTGAAGTCGTCAATGAACAGAAGGAAATATCTTTTAGCATTCAAGAGGGTGTTTGCACGGGACCACAAATGTCCAAATGCACTAGCTCCAAGGCTCCTTCGCCGCCAAGCTGTTTTCAGAAACGGCAAACGATGAATTTTTCCCTACACACTAAGCCTTCGCAAACATGCCCTTCGTATTTGATATCTGGGAGACCCACCACCATTTTCTTCTGTTTAAGAATCTGCAAGCCCTTGAGTGTTCAAATGTCCATACCTCAAATGCCATATCGATGACTCATTCATGGATTCGGTGCTAAAAGCGAGTTGATTTCTAGATGGCAATGACAAGAGGAAAAAACACCTTTTAGCGCTCATCGAGACTTCAGCTACGACTGCACTATTTTATCTTATCAAATGATAGTGCCTTTTTCATCATCAAAGTGACAGAATAACCATTTTGCATTAGCTGCCCAACACTTAAAAGATTTTGAGCTAGTTTAGGCACGTAGAGAACGTTGTGAATAAGTTTCTTGTTACCTCCCTTGGTATAGACGCTAACAGTTCCTTTTCCCTCTGCTCTTTGGTGTTTCCATCGCCAAGCTTTACTTGAGAGCCAAAAATCAGTGTCCAACTGCTCAAAGAAGTCACGGTTACGGGTCACACCGTTCATATTTGGACTTCCTGGCATGGTGTACTGGCGGGACGATCCCACACTCCTCTAGAAACTAGCAAACGGTCCTGGACGTTGTTCACCTGATCCGTCATACCTCCAGTATTCTCCACCAACGGTCGGATCTGACAGCCTTATCGTTTTGCCGTGTCGATTTTCGACTTCGGCTTTAAACGCCTTAAAAACGTCAAGTGCTTCAGACTTCTCATGAATTAGGTACAAATACCCATAATGAGAGTAATCGTCGATGAACGTGATAAAATAGCGTTGTCCATTCCAAGAAGCCGTAGGAAATGGACCACAAACATCCGTATGAATCATTTCTAAGACTTCCTTAGCTCTCTCAGCAATTAATTTTCTTTTATTTGTGTTTTACCTTTTATACACTCGTAGATAAATGATTCCGGATTTATAAAGTGTTTCTAGATTCCATCAGACACAAGCTTATCAATTCTCCTTTCGGATATATGACCCAAACGCTTATGCCATAAACCAAAGAATTCTCGGATGGTAACTTACGCTTAATTCCTCTAGTTTCTACATTATGGGACTCTTCGTAGTCTATGTATTAAGTAGAATACAGATTGTGATGTTCAGATAGGTCCAATAGCCGAAGATTTAGAATAAATAACACACTTTCTATTACCAAATGAACAAATATAACCTTCTTTGTCCAAAACAGAAACTGAAATCAAATCCCGTCTAAATGATGGCACAACGAAAGTGTTATGAAATTCCAAAAAGAAACCAGAACGTAATAATAATCTAAAAGTCCCCACGCCTTGAACTTCAACTGCTTCTCCAGCCGCCATATAGATGAACTTTCAGCATCACTGGGCTTTCGGCAGCTCAGGCAACCCTGCATAGACATACTTATGTGAGTTGTAGCACCGGAATCAACCCACCACGTATATGCAGGTACATAAACCAAATTATTTCAGCGCTTACAAAAGCCAAATTGTACCTTTCTTTAGTCGCCAAGCATGATACTTGGCACAGTCCTTCTTCAAGTGAGAAGCTTTTTTTTTTGCAGAAGAAGCATTCAATTTGTTTTTCTTTACGCTCTTTGTCAGAGCCTTAGGCCTTCTGATTGACCGCATTTTCCTTTGCCTTTCTCTTTTTGCCAACAGAGTGAGTCGAAGCCAGATGAGCACTCTCGACTTTATGCTGCCTAAGTCCCTCCTCTTCTTGCACCAAATGAGAAATGAGCTCATTAATTGTCCATTTTTCCTGCTGACAATAATAGCTCACCTCGAATTGACTGTAGTGTGCAGGGAGAGAGACGCGCACCAAATGAACAACCAAATCCTCAGGAAGTTCGAGCTTGAGTGCTCTCAGCTTAGTGGCTAAATCCGCCATTTCGAGTATATACTCACGATGTTTCCGTTGCTTATACCTCATGGAAACAAGTTTGCGTAAAGCAGCATTTGTCTCCGCCTTACGTTTTTCACAAAACGCTCTGTAGGGCATCGAGAAACTCCTTTGCAGTCGCCTATGATGACACAGTACTCAAGAATGTCTCTGGGATAGCATCTTCATGACCATAAGACTTACGCGGTTAGTCCACTCCCATTTTCGTGAGCTCTCTG
This sequence comes from Craterostigma plantagineum, assembly GCA_027422505.1. Classification (NCBI taxonomy): domain Eukaryota; kingdom Viridiplantae; phylum Streptophyta; class Magnoliopsida; order Lamiales; family Linderniaceae; genus Craterostigma; species Craterostigma plantagineum. The sequence continues at coordinate 5,820 of JAPQWV010003101.1, forward strand.
TTCCTGACGAGAGCTCTCGCAGTGAGTTCTGCTGGACGCGGATTAATGTTAACGTAATCTAGCTCCAGGCAACCCAGAACCATAAGAAATTTATTTTTCCAAGCAGCAAAGTTCATTCCACTAAGTTTGGGAATATTGTTCATGGCAGGTTCGTAGTCGCACACACCGACCATCTCAGCTGAAAAGAGAACGGTGATTAAATTAACTCACAATTTTTAGCTTAATAATGATAAAAATTAAATAATAACAAACTCCTCTTCAGCAGAGTTGTGCAAAAGAGCTAACGAAGGTTAGGTAGTAATCCACGAGTGATCAAACTGGTGCAACGATCAAGCGTTCATACCCTATTCCAGCCAAGTAGTCGCCTCGAAGGGACACACGATCAACTACTCGCAATAGAAAACCTTCAGGTACTTCAGCTTACCGTCACATGTGTACACAAGCACTGCCAGATAATCGCCTTCCGAAGGGGCCAGTCGAAATATCCGCATGCGTCATGTTACGCCACCGACCCGACTATTAGATTTATAAAATCTCCACAGCAAAGGTCACGAAGGGACTATACTGCTTCAATAAAATATCTCTAATAATGATATGCTAAAATAGGATCTTATGCCGTTATTAAATTTAATAATCACTATCTGTTAAAAGTCGCAATTTTTTTCGAATACTTCTGACTTTTAAAGCACCCCGAATAGTCTCGGAAATAGCCAACTAATAAACATTTATTTGGGACCAATAAAGTTAAATAGTCCAAATCTGAAGTGGGCCTAAATTATTCTTACAACATGAGGGACTATTTACTAAAGTTAGAAGCCCAAAGAAAACTAAATTGGCCATATATATATATATATTTAATAACCTGATATGGAACCAAGTTTGGCCCATTAACAAACCTAACTTAGCCTAGCGAAACATGCCCAGCAAATGAATAGTAAGCACGGATTCCAAAGTTTAGACCATTAATAAAAACCCTAAGGCAAACTAACGAGATTACAGCAACAAAATTAAGGTAATGCTAACATAAATACAAGGCCATACATGTTCATGAACGCACATTAAAACAGAAAATGAACCAGGCCCACTATTGGGCCCATAATCAACGCTAAGGAATTTAGCACTCAACGTGGAATCCCCCAAATAGTTCAGCCGTCACGCAAGCCTCCTCCTCAACGGTTCAAATAGCCATCAACGCCTCAACCCAATGGCCACTTAATCGCACGGCAGCCGGCGCGCAGTCCGACGACGGCCAACGCCGTTCATCCGTGCACCGGCAGGCCGACACAGCGCCCAACGGCGCTGTTCCGCTCGTTGACTGGCAGCCGTGTTTTGGAGCACCAAAACGCAGCACCCAACGCCACTGCCGTGCCGTGACTTTCGCAGCCACGCAGCCTCGCACATGCCAAATAGCGCCGCCTTGCAGGTTTTCCGAAGTAGCTGGTAATGATACTCATGTTGCTTCAAGAGCTATGGCGACTTTGACGGATTATTTGCATTCTTTTGAGTTTGCCTTTAGTCTTTATCTAATGTTAAATATATTAGGAATATGAGTTATCAATACTTTTGCGAAGAAAGACCAGGAGATTCTTAATGCTAGGAAGCAAATAAAAGTGTGCAAATTAAGATTGCAGAATATGCGAGATGAAGGATGGAGTTGTTTGTTGAGTGAAGTTTCGACATTCTGCGGTGTTGTTCAGTAGTTTTATTCCAGCATGACTGATGAGTATAAAGCTCGAGGAAGGCCCAAGCGTGTAACACGAAAAGTTACAAATGAACATCGTTTTCGAGTAGAAATATTCAATGAAGTGCTCGACTTGCAACTTCAAGAAATGAATAGCCGATACAGAGGTAAATATGCAGTTGTTCGTCTGTTTAGTTGTTTGAGTCCGGATAATTCATTTTCTTCTTTTGATAAAGAGAAATTGATAGAGTTGGCAAAGTTTTATCCATCTGATTTCTCTATCCCAACACTTGATTTGCAATTGGAGAATTATATCGTGGATATGAAGTCTGGAGAATTTTCAGAGTTGAGTGGAATCGGTAGTCTTGCTCGAAAACTAGTCCAAACAAAGAGGCATACGGTATATCCTCTTGTGTATTTGTTGTTGAAGTTGGCATTGATTCTACCCGTTGCTACGACTACAGTTGAACGAGCTTTTTCTGCTATGAAGTATATAAAGTGCCGACTGAGGAATCAAATGGGGAATAATTTTTTGAATGATTGCATGATGGCGTATGTTGAGAGGGATCTATTTGATACTATTTCCAGCAACGCAATCATAAAAAGGTTTCAAATGGGAGATTGGCGTATAAAATTATGAAGCTCTTATGTAAGTTGTTGTTTCGGCGAATGGTAAAAGTAGCTTCATTGGAGTTGATTTGTCACGGCTTGGATTTTGACGAACAAGGACTTTTGGCTTAGGTTGTATGTAGGATTTTTTGCTTCAAACAACATTGTCCCTTCTCTTAGATGGAGATGGTAGTGATAAATCAATTCAGATGTAAAACTACTACTCTTATGAATTTAACTTTCATTATATATATTTATTTTCTAATTTGGACCCCACTGGGTTCAAAGTCTAGCTCCGCCACTGAATGTAATGATAAGAACCTCTGGATAAAACTCGTCGGCGTTCTTCCAAACAGAGTGGTCCCGTCCGATGGCCCACGCGTTGACCAAAACCATCGAATCCTTGGGCACTGAGTACCCCAACGCCATCGCCCCTTCTTGCCCGGCGCTCCTCGGGACTAAGAATGGGAGCGCCGGGTGAAGCCTCAAAGAATCCTTCACCACGCACTGGAGGTAGGGCGAGCGCACGGCATCCTCTTCGGATATTACCTTCCCTTTTCCGAAGATGTTTTCCAGCTCTGCGTTGTCTTTCTTTAGTAGCTTCGGCGCTTTCAAGAGCTCCTCCATCGCCCACTCCACCGTGTTCGAAGTCGGGTCCGTTCCGGCGATGATGTCCCGAGACGCAACGAGAAAAATCGATAAGATTGTTGGGATTATTATAAAGTGTGGGTCGTCGTCCCCTTCGATTGATTCAAGATTTAAAGAATCGTTTCATTTCATCGGGAGAGTTCGATCTGCGAGTTCGATCTGTATTTCCGTGCATGTTTCACCACCGTCACCAAATTCATATGTCCGCGTGTTTCGCCTTCAGTCATACCGTACTTGAGGGGTCGTGTTGATATTTTTATTTCCATCCCACGTTGAATAATGTTCAAATTATATATTGGGTTTTGTCACACATCGAATAAATCAAGCTCTCAATTTCACCTAATATATCAAGAGGTTGTTACCTCTTCCTATCATCAATTGGTTTTAGATAAATGACCATATCAAAAATCACGATCCTTCCTAAAACCAATATAATGAGATAGCGTATCTACGTGAAATTGAGAGCTTGATTTATTCGATGTGGGACAAACCCATTTTATTATCTCAAAGATAATTCAAATCAACTGCCTCAACTAATACTGGCTGAAGCCCTCGATTTCTAATATCGTTCTATCCTACTTTTTCCAGAGAGTGATCGAAAATTCATCAATTACCAGGCACAAGTTTTCGACGTGAACCCTGTTGAGCTCTTTCGAGCTATGTTCGCTCAACGCAAGGAGCACATCGAGCACGTCATAACATATGCCTCCGTCGCCGTGTCCTCTACGGTAAGTCTCCAACCTGTCGTCGATCAAATCGCTGAAGATCTTCAAAACCCTCCCGAAATAACCCGTCATTCGCCGATTTATACCCTGAAAAATCGAACCCTCGAAAAATGGGGAAATAATCCGACAAGTTAGGCTTCCCCGCCTCGACCACAATCTCCGTGAACATCGCCTTCAGCTCCTCGGCGGAACCCAATAACGGGCCCGCAAAGTCCCTCGAGAAAACCGTGTTGGACAGAGAATTCAAGCTCGTCTTAAACGCAACCTGGCCTATATTCACAGCCTCCTTTAACCCGTCGTTCTTCTTGCAGTAAGCCACCAATTCGCGCACCTTGTCGTTCGTCAGCTCTCGATTGGCCGAAAGACGGTTAGGATTTAAGATGTTTACGTTCATAATCCTTCTCATGGAGCGCCACCTGGCGTTTGCCGGGAGGAAGACGACGGAGTACCTGTGGTGGTCGTGGGCCCGAATTGCATCGGAGATGTTTCTGCTCGAAAACGCCGAGTCTTACTTTTGGAGGACCTCTTTGTCCTAATCTGAGGGACATTATTGGGCCGTAAGCCTTGGCGAGTTTGGACAGAGATTTGTGAGGTTGTTTTCCGAGTAGGTGAAGGCTTCCTATGATGGGGAGTGGGATTGGGCCTCCCTTTTGTTCCCTGGAAGTAGGAAATGTCGGAGATAGTGAAGCAAGACGAAGGTGTGATGATTGTGATGATGGTGAAGGATGGTATTGATATGGTTAAGATTCTGATGTAAGAAGAGGCATGTTTGGTTTTGGGTTTGCCTTTTTTTTTGTTTCTAAGGTAGTCAGTAGTTTTTATCAGTTTTAGGTGGAATAGTATGTGTTCATGGTTATAGGCAGGAGGAAAGGGATTGATTTGAGTTTTTCTTTTTTGTAAATTGCATGTGACGAATGAGTACGAGGGCGACATGATACAATAGGACATGCAACGCAATAACAACGTGGGGGTGCAATATTGTAGTCTAGAGTAGTAGTAATAATGTCAGGAGATATGTTGTTTTTTATTTTTGCAATTAAAATATAAGTAAATAATTAAGAGGGGACCTTCTTGTAAGTTCCATAACAACAAAACATGGATCTCATCTCATTCGTATGATCTTAGATAATACTATTGAATCAATCCACAGACAAAGGACATTAAGAATAACGTATAATGGTACCTTGCTCCATTGAAGTCTTGATTCTTCACACCTTCGTACACTTGATTTATTTTGCTCTCTACCTTCCTTTTCGTCCTCTTTTGTGATGATGTTCAAGGAGTTTCCTTTTGGAATATATATTGATCTTCCCACGTTCATGGTGAGCAGTTTATTCACCACGTTCTAGACCATTTTATCCACTCACCTAAGAGTGGTTTTTTGTGCCCAAAAGAAACGTACGAAGAGAGACAAAGGGGATTTAAACCCTATGGATTCTATTTCTAATATACCAACAACCATCATCTTGGGCCAACTAATATAGAATCCAAACTTTAATTATATGGGCCACTAATTGTTAAATATTCTAACAATCTCCCACTTGGTCCATAGAATGACTTCAAGATTTAATAAGCGTAAATGTGCACCATCCATTAAATCTATCATTAACATGAATAAATTGCATTAATCGGATCATAGAGGTCACAAGTCGATTTGACGCCTTGATTCCTTCCATGTATCACGAAATTAATTCAATTTAAATTTCCTCTTTTTAAGGAACATAACATGTTATATCACAGTAACAATTATGTATACAAAGTAATGTGAAATACACAGATCTGCAAAAGATAACCTTAATTGAATTCATAAGTATCATATGTATTTGAGCTAGCCAAATTATGTACATGTACACGTCGAAAATATTATACTAACAAGGACTTGTTCATTAACCCCATCCTTTCAACATGGCCAATGAACGTTTTGGGGGGTAAACCCTTAGTTAGCGGATCCGCTATCATTAGTGCGGTCAGATATGCTCAATTGATACTCTTTTCTTTTGCACCTCTTCTTTGACTGACAAGTACTTCAAATCCATATGTTTTGCGCCTTTTGAGTACTTGTCGTTCTTAGAGAAGAAAACGGCTGCAGAATTATCACAATAAATTCTCAACGGTCTTTCGATACTGTCAATAAAACTAAGACCTGAGATAAAGTTTCGCAACCACAATCCATGAACTGTAGCTTCAAAGCATGCTACAAATTCCGCCTCCATAGTTGAAGTAGCAATGACCGACTGTTTTGCGCTTCATGAAATTGCTCCTTCAGCCAATAGGAACAGATAACCAAAAGTGGATTTTCTTGAATCCACGCATCCAACGTATCTGAGTCCGAGTAACCAATGACTTCGAGATTACTTGATTTTCTATATGTGAGTATATGGTCTTTGGTGCCTTGTAAGTACCGAAGAACTTTCTTTGCAGCTTTCCAATGGTCCTTCCCGGGATTACTTTGATATCAGCCTAGCATTCCAACAGAAAAACTGATATCTGGCCGGGTACACGTTTGTGCATACATTAAACTCCCAACCACAGAAGCATAAGGAATATTTTCCATTTCCTTTCGCTCCAAATCATTTTTAGGACATTGTATCTGATTAAATTTGTCCCCTTTTTGAATTGGACTATCCCTGAGGAGCACTTCTCCATTCTGAATTTCTCGAGAATTTTATTTATATAGGCTTTCTGAGACAACCCTAACAATCCTTGTGATTTCACGGAATATTTCTATTCCTATCACATAAGATGCCTCGCCCATATCCTTCATTTCGAAATTATTGGAGAGAAATTCTTTAACCTCGTGCAACAGACCAATATTATTTGCAGCAAGAAGAATATCGTCAACATATAAAACAAGAATAATGAACTTGCTCCCACTGACCTTCATGTAGATACACCGATCAACAGTGTTCTCTACGAAACCATATGACGTAATAGTGTCATTGAATTTTAGATACCATTGTCGGGAGGCTTGTTTCAATCCATATATTGACTTCTTTAATTAACACACTATATTATCCTTTCCTTCGGTTAAGAAACCTTCTGGTTGATCCATATAAACTTCCTCATCTATATCTCCATTCAGAAAAGCGGTCTTTACATCCATTTGGTGAAGCTCTAAATCATAATGAGCCACTAAAGCCATAACAATCCTTAAGGAATCCTTCTTTGAGACGGGAGAAAAAGTTTCCTTTAATCAATACCACCTTTCTGAGTATAACCTTTAGCAACGAGTCTAGCTTTATAACGTTCGACATTGCCTTTTGAATCGCGTCTGGTCTTATAAATCCATTTACAACCAACACGCTTTGAACCTTCAGGCAACTCGACCAGTTCCCAGACTTCGTTGTCATTCATTGAGTTTAGCTCATTGTCCATAGCATTGATCCAATTTTCAGAATTGCTGCATTCTATAGCTTGTTTGAATGATACTGGATCTTCATCAATGCTTAAATCACATTCATGCTCAAGTGAGTAAATGACATAATCATCTGAAATAGCCGATCTTTTTTGCCTTTCAGATCTTCTTAATGCCACTTCATGTGGTATCACTTGCTCATTTGTGACTTCAACATTGTCGTTCCTTTCATTAAGATGTTCATTTTGTGGGTTTTGAACATTGATTTGTTGTCCCGATGTGTTGTTTGGCCGTGATATTACAACGGGAACAACAACATGTGGAGAAACATTTGATGTAGAAGTGTCTATCAGATTTTCTTGAATTTCTACATTACGCAGTTCTCCACTCCCACTAAAATTATCATTCTCAATGAATCGAGCATTACCAGATTCAACTATTCTCGTACTATGGTTAGGACAATAAAATCTGTACCCTTTCGATTTTTCAGGATAACCAATAAAATAACAACTTACGGTTCTAGCATTGAGCTTCCTTTCATGTGGATTGTATATTCTAATTTCTACTGGGCAACCCCAAACATGAAGATGTCTCAAACTCGGTTTCCTTCCTGTCCAAAGTTCATAAGGTGTTTTAGGAACTGCTTTACTAGGAACCTGTTGAGTAGATATACAGCAGTCTTTAAGCATGCATCCACAACGATAAAGGTACAGTGCTATGATTTAGCATACTTCTAACCATGTCCACAGAGTACGATTCCACGTTTATGCTACACGATTTTGCTGGGGTGTATAGGGCGTTGTATACTGCACAAATGCCTCGACTTTCAAGGAATTTTGCAAATGAACCTGGACATTGTCCACTATCATCAGATTTGCCATAATATTCACCACTTCTATCAGATCTTACGATTTTCACTTTTTTATCTAACTGCCTTTCTACTTCGTTAATGAACACCTCAAGGACGTCCACTGATTGAGACTTTTCATGCAGCATATATAGATAATAATATCGTGAGAAATCATCTGTAAAGGTGATAAAATACTTTTCACTTCCCCAAGATGGAATATCAAAGGGACCACAAATATCAGTGTGTATTAACTCAAGGAGCTCACTACTTCTCATAGCTGTTTTCTTTGATATGTGTCTAGTTTGCTTTCCTTTAATGCAATCTACACAAACATCCCAGTCAACAAAATCCAACTGAGGTAAAATTTTGCTTTTCATCAACCTCAATATTCTTTCTTTGGATATGTGACCCAATCGTTGATGCCATAAGAAAGCAGAATTTTCATTAGATGCACTACGCTTAATACTTGTATTGTGCTCAACAGAGATTCAGCAAAAGCGACATAAGATTAAAACGATATAAACAGTCAATCAAAGTACCAGAACCATAATAGTGCTCATGCTTATACAAAGAGAAATAGCATTTGCAATTTTAAAAGTAATCCTACGTCATCCAATTTTCCAACAGAAACTAAATTTCTAGCACACTCGGGAACATAAAGACACTTTTCAAGATCCAGATGGCATCCAGTGTTCAGGATCAATCTGTAAGTCCCAATTCCTTTTATTCGTGCCTTCATTCTGTTCCCCATAAATAGGAATTGATCAGTTCCGTTTATAGGCTGGATCGAAAGGCATCCCTGTATGACATGTGAGACGTGAGTAGTTGCACCAGAATCCAACCACCAAGTATTTATAGGAACTTCAATAAGATTTGATTCAAAGCACACTGAAACGTAATGCATACCTTTATTTTCGAACCACGACTTTCTTTTTAGGCAATCTTTCTTGAAGTGTCCACCTTTCTTGCAGAAGTGACATTTCAGTTCCTTACGAATTTGACGCTCATTAACTTTCATTGGGGCTTTATCTTGTCTTTTATTCTTCTTTCCATGCTTAGTCTTACTGCCGCTAGCTCCATCGTGAACCGTGAGATAAACAGAGTGATCTTTCACTTTCTTCAACCTTCCTTCTTCCTGAATCAACATGGCCTTTATTTCTTGAAGGTTCCATTTTTCATTAAGGGTGTTATAATTCACCTGGAACTGGCCGAAATCAGGAGGAAGTGAGTTGATAATAAATTGAACGAGAAAGGTCTCACTCACATCCATGCCCATCGATTTCAACTTTGCTGCTAGATTAGACATGTCTGTCACATGATCATGAATGGGTTGCGACCAATTGAACTTTTTAGTCGTCAACTCACTCATTAAGGTCCCAACGACAGACTTATCAGCAATGTCTGACTGGGAGTACTCTTAATTTTCTTCATAAATTCCTTTGCATTATCTGTCTTGGGCATTGATGGCTTAACGATTTCAGCTATGGTCATCCTCAAGAGGTGCAAACTCAGCCTATTAGACCGCTCCCAAGCCTCATAATAAGACTTGTCAGCTTCAGTACTGGTCTCAGTAATGGCTGCGAGCGCTTCATCAGAAATGATGGCCAAATCCAAATCCATAACACCTAAATAGAAATTGATTTTTTCTGCCCAATCATTATAGTTTTGCCCCGTAAACTTGAGTAAACCATTTCCCAAGGTGAACAGATTAGCAGGACCTGCAAACGCTTACAAACTCACACAACTTAAATGCATCCAACTAATTGGCAAACCTTAAGTATATATTTAAATTCACCTTTGGGTAATATTTAAATACATAAATCTATACATAAAGATGCTAAAAAAATTACTGTAACAAATAATCATCATGCAAAGTCTATATACGAGTCATCTTTGGACGACTACCATATTCATCGAGCATGTGACTAATCCTTTCATTGCCGTTAATTATAAGCAGTGGTCCACCTTTGGGTGACCTCATAGTATTATAATTAAAGATCTCAGTTGTTCAACTTTGTATCATATATTAGCATCACCAAAGAACAACTGAATTACATGATTAAATATTTAAAATGTTCAAGCGACATCACTTTGGTGATACAAGCTTTCATTAATATAAATATTTAATTATGTAAATACAGTGTGATAAACAATTAATTCACATATCACATCATCATTTACAAGACGCATGATACTGATGAAACAAATATTCATTCAAGCAATTAATCGAACAATATACATGCATCATTATTGTATGTCGATAGAAGGCATGAAGTCAACAGATAATCTATTATAATTACGCACATACAACAATCTCTAATGATGAATCAAAGTATGAACACGCACCTCTGATACCACATGTAAGTTCCATAGCAACAAAACATGAATCTCATTTCATTCGTAGGATCTTAGATAATACTATTGAATCAATCCACGGACAAAGGACGCTAAGAATAATGTATAATGGTACCTTGCTCCATTGAAGTCTTGATTCTTCACACCTTCGTACACTTGATTTCTTTTGCTCTCTACCTTCCTTTTCGTCCTCTTTTGTGATGATGTTCAAGGAGTTTCCTTTTGGAATATATATTGATCTTCCCACGTTCATGGTGAGCAGTTTATTCACCACGGTCTAGACCATTTCATCCACTCACCTAAGAGTTTTTTGTGCCCAAAAGAAACGTACGAAGAGAGAGCGAAGGGGATTTAAACCCTATGGATTCTATTCCTAATATACCCAATAACCATCATCTTGGGCCAACTAATATAGAGTCCAAACTTTAATTATCTGGGCCACTAATTGTTAAATATCTAACACTTCTTGCGGGAAACGATAAGATTTATGAGATGCTCTAGATTGGTTCAATTTGTACTTTTTTACCAATATAATTGGACAATTTATTTAACTCGAATTCGATAAATTAATATTAGGGTGTCATGTGATGATAATCAATGTCATGCATCCAGTTATATTGGCATTTAGGATAGATATTATATTTATATATATGTGGAGTAACGAAAATTGAAAACAATTATGTCTGACACTCACACTGTAACTAATATTTGCTTGTAGTTTATGGTGCTGGGGCTTGGCCGGTTTCTTATTCCCTTCTTATCCCACATAGGTTTTTTCTCTCATCTTATGTAAGAAGAGTTGCTATTATTTTGTACACTGTTTTGAATTTGAGAATGAGTTTGACTTTGAAAATTAGTTTTTCGGTTGGAGATGGTATAAGTTAATTTGTTATAATATGTACTGAGTATCATTTTGGTGCAAATGAGATCAGGAAAATTGTATGATTTGCAATTTTCACATAGTTTTGTTTTTCGAAAAGGATTTCATTCGTAAATTCAATATGGGTACAAAGATATAATAGAGCAATTGCATAAATGACGGTGATAGCATAATATCCGTTCTCAAACCCCTAAAAAGGGAAAACAAACCCCGAAGGGAACTCCACAAAGGAGAAAATGCTCCCACAAGGGGAGGGAAAAAACTCCCATGAAGGGGAGGAAAAACTCCTACGAAGGGGAAAAACCTACAAGGAGGAACTCCCCCTAGGAGAAAACACCGCACGACCACCAACGGCCGAGCGGTACGGGGGCTGCCGTGGCAGCGACACCAGGTGGGGACGAAAGGCAGACGGAGGAGGCTGGCACGGTGGCGGCATGGTGGTGGCACGATGGAGGCGCCGCGACGGCACGGTGGTGGTGGACGGTTTTATTCTTTTTTTAAAAAGAAAAACATAGAAAACTCGAAGAAAAGAGCTCCCCCTACCTCCATGTTCCCCCTACCTCCATAAATGGGGAGAAGGAGGAGGGGGAGAGGTGGCGGTGCTGTTTGAAGAGGGGTTAGGGTTAGAGAGAAGGGGGAAAAGAAGGGGGATCGAGAGAGTTGCAATTTTCACATAATTGAACCTCTATGGTTGAGATGTTTTTCTTTTGATTTTAAACTTTTCACATTAGTTATACCTATTACTTCATGTTCTTTTCGTAGTTAATAACTGCCCACAAACCATATAAGCATTAGTTATTCACATTAGTTTAGTACGTAATTTTTAAATATTGAATAATGCGGTTACGTATTCTTCGTTAGTCGTTAATAACTAGCCACGACCATCAGTCCTCCAATACATGTTCCACGTAATCAATTTATCAAAAAAATGATTCTTAAAATATCGAAAAATATAAGATATGTATATCAATTTGATCATCATGACAACAGAGAATATGCTTGTTTGTGTTTATCAGCAACAATGATGATGATTTTAAGATTATATATTTAGAAAGTCAGAGAAAAATTAATAGTTAAAAGAAAGTTTCTCAACCTCAAAATTTGACAAATGTCGGCTTATGGTGAATAAAACAGAGATTAGACCATTAAAAATAGAAGAAATAATCCCAAGTGCCATACGAGCAAACTGTTTTTCTTGATAAGAAGGCTTTCAAAGAACGTTTAGAAATTGCAGCACCCCACAACGTCTCCATAATCTGGATGTACAACATGAGAGGCAGCTCGTACAATCAATCGATGCATTGCATGGAAATTGAGAAACAAAATAGCAGAGATTCGAAATGAAGTTATCATTATTCTATTGTACTAGGGAGAGGGATGATTATACAACCTCATATGATCTGTCAATTAAGTTTTAATAAAATTAATTAATAAAATGGAAAAATCACTAACTACTTTTAAATACTATTTTTACTTAATTACTATTGTGAATTAATTACTATTTTCCTCTAACTTTATAATAAATCAATTTTTCATTTTATAGATTTAGAATATAAATTAAATTTAGATTATAATTTTCATTAAATAATTGAAACTAAAATAAGTTTGATAAAATATATATACGTAGTGTGCAGAAAGGCATTTTTAATTAAATAAACGAAAAAAAATAATCATAACAAAATAAACCGAAAACTAAAAGCATTAATAAAATCCAGAATTTCGTACTCTCAGAATACGAGTTACTAACTCGTATTCTGAGAGTACGAATTAAATTAGGGCCGCTGACTGTTTGACCTGACGTGGCCAAGTAACTCGTACCCTCAGGATACGAGTTAGTAACTCGTAATCCTGAAGTACGAGTTACTTGAGCTGGCACATTGACCAGCTGACCGTGACATGGCAGCTTACATGGCGACGTAATTCGTACCCTGAAGATACGACATACTAACTCGTACTTTCAGAGTACGAGTTACTTGGGGGCCCGACCAACTTGCATGGCCATGCAAGTGTCGAGCAATAATTCCTATAACTCGTACTCTGGAGATACGAGTTACGTGAATTATTCCAATAATTGCCGTAACTCGTATCTCCAGAGTACGAGTTACTCTAAATCGTACCTCGATGTTACGAGTTACTTAATTCGTACCACCAACCTACGATTTAAAATTTCTATATAAAGCCCCCTCCCATAGCGTTAACTATCACTCTCATCGATTTCTTTTAATAAACTCAAACAATGGTGTCGAGTCGCGTACAAGTCGTAGTATATTTCGGCGAAATAATTCAATCATCCGATTCTACCATCAATTATAGTATCCGTCCTGTTGGGTATAGGCGAATTCGTCGCAACACCAGTTTTTCCGACTTTAGGTCGTTGTTGTTCGAGATTACGGGTGCTGATAGCAGTCGTTGTTCCTTGATTGTCCAGGGCAAAAATGAATAATTTCAACACTCCCGTCACTTTCATCAGCTTTTCCAAATCACCAACGACGACGATCTACAATTTTTCATACATCCCGACTCGGAGAACAATTGTGTTGAGGTTTTTGTTGAAATAGTTGAAAATTCAAACTTCGATTTGAACGAAGAGCCTCATCGAAATTTTGAAGTTGGTTCTTCGAGTTATACATGTCCGGATTTCCCCGACATAGTCTCAGTTACGGCAGGGTTCAGCAATGTTTCTCTGGAGATGCCGACGCTTGGTGTTCCATTCAATATGCCAGAATCCCCGTCAGAACCCGTGCCAGAGTTCGTGCCTGAACCCGAGGAAGACGTCGATGTTAGTGATTCAGAAGCGGACGATGAGGATCCACTGTCCGAGTTACCCGACCCCAACGACGACGACGACGACAACAACGATGACGATGCTGTAGATGATACCACTCCGCTGGACTCTGCTGCTCCCACGCTGTTTCAGCCCGTCCCATTTTTTCAAACATACCAAATGCCGCCTCCTGGTGGTGACGATTACGGTGGTTACGGGGAGTTTTACGATAGATAAAACCTATGTTTTGTCGAGGTATGATTTTTCAAACTAAGAAACATTTACGTGCCGTCGATGATTTTTCGATCAGGGTTGCTAGACGCGAGTACAACGTCAACGAGAGCAGCAGTACACGTTGGAGTGTTCAATGTGATCATACGACTGACTGTCCCTGGAGACTGAGGGCATCCTTTAAGCCAAAAAAAGGTTACTGGTCTATTACAAAATTTGAAGGACCACACACTTGCTATATGACTGAGCTGGCGAGCACACCGTAATATCTCTCGAAATTTTATTGCTGATTTGTTGGTTGGAACCATGAGAATCGATCCGCAGTTCCTACCCAAGAATGTCCAACAACTCGTGAAGGATAGATATGGCTACGATATCTCGTATATTCAAGCATGACATGGTCTGAAAAGAGCTATGGAAAATGTTTACGGTACATGGGAAGAGTCTGTTAGCAAACTCCCAACATTTATGAAGGCGTTGCAGCATTATAATGAAGGAACAATCGTGAGGTGGCTGAATCTGGAGACAGGGAGACCGGGACATTTCATACTCGGGTATGTCTTTTGGGCCTTTAAACCGAGCATCGATGGCTTCAAACATTGTCGGAAGTGTTTTTGTGTCTACGGTAGCATTTATACTCCAAATATAGACACAAATTATTGATTGCTACGTCGCTGGACGCCAACCAAAACGTCTTTCCCTTCGCGTTTGCCATCGTCACGAATGAAAGTACACACTCATGGACTTGGTTCCTTACTAATTTGAACACATTTGTTCTAGAGAATCAATCGGTTTGCCTTATTTCTGATCGCCACAAAGGTAATAAATCTTATTTAAGTAAATTTACTTGGTATTTTTTTAATATAAACGACTCTTTCTGGCGTATATGGCGTGTACAGGTCTTACGACCGCAGAGTAGAGGCGACTGAATTCTTTCGTCCACCAAATGGAGTCCATCGCTTCTGTCTTCGTCATGTAAAGTCAAACTTCTACAAAAAATTCAAGGATCAACAATTGAAGGATCTATGTCATAGAGCCGGTACTGCGGCAACATTGGATAATTCGATCGCATTATGACTCAGATTGCGCAAATTAATGAACTGGCGAAGCCCTGGTTACAAAAAGTAGGGGTCGAGCAGTGGACTCTCGCACATGACGGCGGTTATCGATGTGGTGTCATGACGACTAATATTTCAGAAGGACTCAACGGGGTATTAAAATGTGCTCGAATGCTACCCGCAAGAGCAATCGTCGATTTCACTTTTCATAGGTAAGCTTGAATCACGTCGTCTGTTTTTTATTCTAATTTTCTTGTTTAATTAATTTTTGTTTTATTTATTAAAATTGACAGGTGCGTACAGTATTTCCGTGATGCTTTCAAGAAGCATCGTCCCTCACGGCGAATAACGAAACGGATTGGTCACGTTATGCAACGAGAATGTTTCAAAGTTGGACGGCCGAATCTTGGTATCACGTTGTATACCGTTTTGATGTCCGACAACATACAGCAGAAGTCATAACATCTGGAATTCATCAGCGCACATACGTCGTAAGGATCAACGATCGAACATGCACGTGTGGAAATTGGAGCAGGTATAGCATCCCATGTTCTCACGCACAAGCAGCTTGTCGTCAATGGCAAATTCACTCCGGTAGTCTAGTTGCGAGTACTATAGTAAGCATGAGCATTTGAAGACATACGAAGGTACCTTTGAACCATTGCACGACGAACGGTACTGGACGCCCGAAAATTGGACGCTTATTCATAACGAAGCTCGTCGAGAGAGAAGTGGTCCCGATAGATACAGTCGAAATCGCATAAGGAATGAGATGGACAGGGGTGAAACTCGTGCTAGACAACGCGGTAGGCGTTGAAAATAATATTAAATGTTCTTTCACCGTCGTAGTATTAAGTAATATACGTGTTTTCAGAATTGAATATCTTAATACTAATAAAATAATAATAATAATAAAAGAATAATATAAAAATAATAAAATAGTAATAATAAAACATCATAATAATAATAATAGTAATATAATAATAATATTAATAAAAAATTTTAATAGAATAATGATAATAATAATAATAAATAGATATAATAATAATAGAGTAATAATAATAATAATAGAATAACGATAATAATAATAATGGAATAATAAATATATAATAATAATAATATCATAATAATAATAAACCATTGTCGCAAGAATAGATAGGATAAAAAACTAAATAGAATAATAACCACGAATAATAGACACAATAAAAGTAACAATAATGTAATCATAATAGTCATACATAAATGAGAAAATAACATAAAACATATAGACTATCGGCCATGATGAGCCAAATGACCGCCAGTCCCACACCGAGCTGGCCTACGTACTCGATTTCCTCGACGGTTACCTTGCTCAGCATCATCATCTGGACTTCGAGGTCGGCGCGGTCGTGGGGAAGGTGTCGTAAACGCCTACAAAGTGATAATGAAATTTTAATTCGATCACTTTAAGTGCCAAATATAATTAATATACCTGATGATCCATATAAGGCGGCTGTGAGCTGTGCTGGGGTGCAGACGACTGAAAAAACGGCGAGAAGTCGTCGAAGGAGGACGGGTTCACAGTCTCAGGTACCTGAGTGTCCCGACCTCGTGTGCGTCCCATGTTCCATGCTCGTGTGCGTGAGATGTACCTTGCTCGTGTGCGTGAGATGTCCCGACCTCGTGTGCGTGAGATGTCCCGACCTCGTGTGCGTCCCATGTTTCATACTCGTGTGCGTGAGATGTCCCGACCTCGTGTGCGTGAGATGTCCCAATGCTCCGTCGAGTTCTGCGTCGCGAGATAAACATGTTGTCCATCTGCCGCAGTAAACTGATCGACTGGTCATGCTCGCCGGTCTCCGCGTAGTGAAGGCTGTCGTGAACCCCGCGTTCCTAAAAATAGAAAAGTAAATTATATAATTTGGACTATTGAACACACTACATTAGTACATAAATTAAACTTACGATGGACGACATAAACACCGCATCCCCCATCTGAAAGCCCTGTGACATCTGTCTCGCATGAGGAAATATGTAGAGTCGAGTGATCCGATGGTACCACCCGTAATATCCGTCCTCCACCGAGCTGAAGGAAGTCGCGGGAGGACCATTCACGACGGTGTCCTCTCGTTCGTCCCACAACCCAATCCAGTCTGCGTGATGTTGTCTCCAATCCATCCCCGACCGCTGTCGACGCTCGTACCTATGAAGATTCGTATCTCGATACGGCGGATTAATGGGAATTCCTTGGACTATTCCGAACTGCCGCAACACCCGTTCGGGGTAATGAAACTCCACGATATTGAAGAATATCAGTGGACATCTCGATCTACAAGCCATCGGTAAGCACGCTGGAGGAAGAGCGGTAATCTCTGGGTCGGCCATGTTGTATGGAGTCCACGCAAATTGATGCGGCTGCATGCGATCAATGCACTCGCGGATTGTGCGTACGTTCGAATTCGTCGACGTAGTAAAATTGAAGAATGAGTTCCACCTGTCAAATATTACACGCCATTTATAAAAATAAGAATGTAAAATATTTGCCAACTTTCGAAAATTTTTCTCAGACCTCGCAGCATGTGGCGAGGCCGGTAAGAGTATCCCGTCGACGACATGGGGCTCCATCGTGATACGAATATCACCCCGTACTGGCTGAAATGGCAAAATCCTCACATATGCCCATGCCTAAAACAAATCATCTGTTCTAAGTAAATGTTTAATACCATTAAAATATAACAACGTTTGCTATATAATTACCTGCAACAGCCGTAGGGGTCCGCCTATATTTAGCTTTTTCGGCTCGCATGCCGAACAAAGCTCTCTGTATAGGAATGCCAGCACCGCACTGCCCCAACTATATGTGCTCACCTCCTCAATATCCTCCAACATCTGAAGGTAAGTCAGTGAAACGGTGCTGGCGCTGCAATCAGGGAACATCACGGCACCGAATAGTAGCATCGCATAACCACGTGCTGATTGTTCGACCTCTTCCTCATCGCTATCATCCGTTATCGGATGGTCTAACAACCAAGTCGATAAAGACTTCATCGAAAGCGATGATGACCCCCTAATTTATCCGCAGGCGGTCTAAAACCTAACAACTCCTCACACTCGTCGATCCACTGGGTGACCGTCCTAGTATGGATCACACCAGAGACACAACTACCATCTATAGGTAACCCCCACAAGATACCTACGTCCTGTAAGGTAACAGTCGCTTCCCCAACATAAAAATGAAACGTATGGGTCTCCTTTCTACAACGCTCTACCAACGCTGTAATCAAATGAGGGTCAACCCTCTGCGACATACAGCTATAGACGCTGTATAGACCCATAACGTTCAACTTTCCTAATAAGCGACCGTGTAAGATATTCGGTGCTTCTCTAGTACCCCACGCAACATTTTCTAACGACCTACATTTAATAGTACTATCTATCACACTCGCATCTAATAATAAGTCCCTACTACGGTGATTTGACTGCATCGTCAACACCGAACTATCAATAGGCCCGTAACAAGCATCCAAATCCATTCTACATTTAAAAAAAACAAATCAACAATCAATAAAAGCATTTGATATGATGAAATTAACACAAAAAATCAATTTCGAATCATAACGGGGTACCCAAACTATTCGCGTGTAAGACGTCGCCTGGGCGGGGGAGCGACGGGCAGCGTGTCGAGGTGGCCGGGCAGCGTGGCAGGGCGGGCCGGGGGGTCGTGCCGGGGCAGCGGGCACGGGCGGGGGCAACCGGTCGCGGCTGGGCTAGGTGGTCGCGGTGGGGCGGCGAGTCCGGGTGGCGGGGGGCAGCGGCGCGGGGCAGCGCGGGGCGGCGGGTCGCGGCGGGGCAGCGGGGGGCAGCGGTCGCGGCGGGCAGCGTGGCAGGGCGGGCCGGGGGGGTGCCGGGGGGTGGCAGGGGCAGCGGGCAGCGGGCACGGGCGGGGGCAACCGGTCGCGGCTGGGTAGGTGGTCGCGGTGGGGCGGCCAGTCCTGGTGGCGGGGCAGCGGCGCGGGGCAGCGCCGGGGCGGCGGGTCGCGGCGGGGCAGCAGGGGCAGCGGTCGCGGCGGGCAGCGTGTCGAGGTGGCCGGGCAGCGTGGCAGGCGGGGCGGGGGGGGCCGGGGCAGCAGGCACGGGCGGGGCAACCGGTCGCGGCTGGGCCAGGTGGTCGCGGCGGGGCGGCGGGGCGGCGTGTCCGGGTGGCGGGGCAGCGGCGCGGGGCGGCGGGTCGCGGCGGGAGGTGACTGGCGGGTCGGCTGCGTGAAGGCACAGGCGGCGGGGGCAGCGGCGGCCGGTGAAGGGTGGCGTAGGTGGCGGCGTGCAGCAGGTGATACGGCAGGGTTTTCGTCGTCGCCGTCGTCTCGTTTTCGTCGTCGTCGTCTCGTCTTCTTCGTCGCGGTGTAGGGTTTTTAAAAACCAGATCTAATTCGTACTCTGGAAGTACGAATTACTGTAACTCGTAATCCAGGAGTACGAGTTACTCCACGTTAGACGCACGCGCCAGCGTGTAGTAACTCGTATTCTTGGAGTACGAGTTTGGAGTACGAAAAGGCTTATTTTATTAATACTTTTACTTTTCGGTTTATTTTGTTAATGATTATTTTTTTTCGTTTATTTAATTAAAAATACCGTGCAGAAATTACTAATTCATTATTGCCCAAGCAAATGATGAACAATATCGAGTCCCACATTGATTCGCAGAAAAGAAAACATTCTCAAAACTCAAATGGAATACATACTACAAGTACAACTAGTTCATTATATGTCCAAATCATGCAGCAAAACCTCAGACAATTCTTTCCACTTAGAGAACATAACCATATGATCTGCCCCAGAAATCCTACTCACCATGCTCGGAGGATTCTTCTCTATCACAATCTTGAAATTCCTTCTTCATCACCAAATCTTCTTCGCAGACCATATAAACGCGGCGCATAGAACCGTGCTCTCCTTCGACAGAGATAACTTCGAATCGAATAGGCCAAAGGGTCTCATCAACGACGTCGCAAGAGCCAAATCCTGCTTTATTACGTTTCAGCAGTTATATTATATCCATCTTTTGCTTCTCAAATCACCCACGAAATTTAAAGAAAAAGAAATGGCTATGTGTAAGCCATAGCCAAACCTCGGAAGGTGAAAGCTGATAGAGCTTCGTGGCCATGAACTCAGGCCCCATATGACATGACGTGGAGGCTTATCTTCTCCGTTCTGTAGACGAATGACAGTCCATGTAAGAGCAGCCGTCGCGGCGTTATCGTACGCTGTAATCGAGCCATAGAACATGTCATCTACGTCGAGATCGAGTCGGGACGGAGGACGATATATCTTCGAAATCGATTCGATCTCAATCTTCTGCAGCTAATAAAAAATGTGGCTTTGCTGTCAGCGGCGCTAGGTTAGAGATGAAGTCGATGGACTCCCTCGCAGATAACTTTCTGTACGCCCAAGTTGCAAATGTGATTTCTGATGTGGATGTAAACACACTCGTGTTTATCGAAACTCGATAGAGTGTAATCGGTAATTGCAAGCTGCTAAGTCGATATTTCTGACAAGTTAAGTACAGATCGCAATCGATTCCAAATGCCATGTGTCCTGAAGAGGATACATATGCAGTCTCGAAATCCGCTTTATGGCGATTGCCATACAAAATGATGTGTATGCGACCGCGACGCGAAAGCAAAGTATCCGTATCGCTCGTGTCCGCATCGGAGTCCGCATCCGCGAGCGAACCATGTGAAGAGAAATTCTTCTGAAACTGTTCGAGGCAAAGAGGGTTTTCCAAGCATAAAAAAGTGGTGTGTGTCTCCCAACCCCTTCGTCGATCTCCGAGGTGGTGAAATCGTGGGCCGGCATGAACCCTGCGACGAAGAGGCGCAATCGATCTTCTGAGGGAAGTTTTCCATGGCGATTGATATACAGATGCCGCCCAACGAATGGCCGACGAGGATCAATTCTCGTCGTTTCGGTCCAAGGATGTCATGAAATCCAACAGCGGCTGGGAGTAATCGAAGATGGAAGTGAGCTCCTCGGCGCGCTTCGGATTGACGCCTGACGCCGCCATGTCAAGGGCGGTGACGCGTGGCCCTGCGATTCAGATGGGTTAAGACTTTGTACCAGCACCACGCGCCGTGGCTTGCGCCGTGGATCAGACGTAGTGTTTTGTTTCTTTCTTCGCGTTTCTTCCATTTTCTTTTCTTTTTCCTTTTATTTATTATTATTGGTGTTTGTTGATTTATGAAGCTTATCGTCGTTTTCCGAGGAATCGCTGGCGCGTCAACGTTACGGACGGCTTTGATATTCCATTCTAGATTTGTTTATTTTTCTTTTTCTTTAAGGGCAAATTGCGCCAACATCCCTCAAATTGTAGTTATATCGGTTCAGTTACCTCATTTCTCAATGCCTTTAATTAGCGAATCGAATTGATTGTAGATCGTACAACATTTTATGCCACGAGTACCACCACCAGTAAGCGAGATTCACTCCACAGCGTCGCTCTTCATTCAGAGATGCACCACCACCACGACCACCCTGCGGGAGGCGCGTCGACTGCACGCTCTCTTAATCACAAGCGAAGCTCCATCCTCGCTGTTCCGATACAACAACATTCTCGCGGCGTACGTTCGTTGCGGGTCCGTGGCGGACGCTCAGAGGCTGCTCGACGAAATGCCGCGGCGAAGCGTCGTTTCATACAACACTCTGATCTCCGCATATTCTCGTACCTGTCAACAAGCACAGATGGCCCTCGGGCTTTTCGAACAGTTGGAGCGCGAGGGCTTCATGCCCACTGCATCCACCCTTAATAGTCTTTTGCAGGCGTGTTCTAAATTAGGAGATTTCATCGTTGGACCGTTGTTGCACGGGCGTTGCTTGAAAAGTGGGTTCTTGGATAATATACGTGTTCGGACATCGTTACTTGGGATGTACTGGAGTTATGGGAAAGGGGGTTGTGCTCAGAAGGTATTTAGCGACATGAGTGATAGAGATGATGTGGCTTGGAACTCCATGATCTCTGAATGTGCAAAGAATGGCAGAGTATCGCGGAGTTTCGAACTTTTCAAGAATATGGTTGCTGGTGATGTTGAGCCTACGCAGATCACGTATTCATTGTTGTTGAACGCTTGTGCCAAGATGGAAGACTATGATGGTGGGAGGCTTACTCACGCGCTGGTGCTTGTATCTGGAATCTCTATTGACTTGCCTCTGCAAAATGCTATGCTTCACATGTATTGCAGCTGTGGTGACACTGAGACAGCATTGGATTTATTTTCGAGGATTAAGGATCCCGATTTGGTTTCTTGGAACACGATAATTAACGGGTTTCAGAGAACGGAGAAGGACATAAGGCAATGGACTTGTTTGTCAATTTAGACGAATAGTAACATCAGTGAGGCCAGATGAATATACTTATGCTGCTGTTATCTCAGGCATCATTGGATTTCCAGCTTGTAGCTGTGGAAAGCCACTCCACGCTCAAGTTGAGAAGACGGGGTTCACGAATAGTGTATACGTCGTAAGCAAGCTCTTATCCATGTACTTCAGCGACGAAGACTGCACATCGACTCAAAAGATCTTCACTTCGTTTCCCTACAAAGATGTCGTCCTTTGGACTGGCATGATTTCAGGACACGTCAGTGTAGGAGAAAGTGAGGCTGCACTACGGTTGTTCGGCGAGATGTCCAAACAAGGACACAATCTCGATTGCTTCTCACTGAGCAGTTCGTTGAGTGCGTGCGCTGACCTTGCGAACCTAACACAAGGCGAGGTCATTCATGGGCTCGCTCTAAAAACAGGGAATGACGCCGAAGTTTGCGTACATGGCAGTTTAGTAGATATGTATGCCAAGAACGGGAAACTCAAAGCTGCTACTTCTGTCTTTCTGTGCCTGCCCGAATGCGACCTGAAGTGCTGGAACTCAATGCTTACGGGCTTATGTCACCATGGAAAGGTCCGAGAGGCTTTTCAGACATTCTACGCTATGCTGAAACACGGGCTAATCCCAGATCAAGTAACATTCTTGTCCCTATTCACCGCATGTAGCCACTGTCGATTAGTGAAAGAATGCAACTATTTCTGGAAATTTATGAAAGAAAATGGCCTACGGCCAGGGCCGAAACACTATTCCTGTATGATCAATCTGCTTAGTAGGGGTGGATTGTGGGACGAGGCTGAGGAGATGATAATCGAATCGCCCTTCAAAGGCCATTACCTCGAGTCGTGGAGGACTGTGTTGAGCTGCTGTATGAAGGATGGTAATTTTGAGGCGGGGATTTCTGCTGCTGAGCAGATTTCGAGCTTCGGTGGTGCAGAAGATAGTGGGACAAGTGTTTTGCTCATGAAGGTGTATGCTGCTGCTGGTAAATGGAGAGAAGTCTCGGGCACGAGGAGGAAGATGAGGACGTCGAATGTGGAGAAAGAGCCTGGTTTGAGCTGGATTGAGGTAAAGAAAGGTAGTGTTGATGTGTTCTCTTCGGGCGATCTTTCTCACGAGCGATGTTCTGAGGTTATGGAGGAGCTGAGAAGGTTGCTTGGGAACATAAGACGAAGACCATATGCGCACACCTTCATCACATAAACAAACATGCTGGGATTAAACTAGACAAGCTCGAGGCTACGTTTCTTGATCAACTGGCTCTGAATTCTTTGCTTCACTTAACGTTGCCCGAATCTAACATAAAGGAGGTGAGCACCTTGTTTGTATGTACGTAAGTCCCTAAGATTAAGTACGAAAGAGGAGCTTCAGTTGCATTTAATGTAAGGGATGGAAATCAAGGCTTGATCAGCCCGAATTTGAACGATCTTGGACAGCCCCAAGCAGAGCCAATGTGTATCTTTGGGTATTGATGATACTGCCTTTTGAGGCCCATGGAGAACGGAGGGCAGAAGGGTAACAATGCGGGTTCGTCAGCGTTGAGGTTGTCACTGCTTCGCTTGCTTTTGTTGACATTACATGTCCCTTTGAGCAGAAGATGGATAAGTCAGTTTTGTGATGAGTTACACGACGCCCGTATTACACGGGCAGTGCCAACAGACGAAAATAAAAAATAAAAGGGTTGTTTCGTGCCCCCTTTGATGCATCATCATCTTTCAGCTTTCATTGGGTTGATTTGTTTGTTCTTGTTTTTTTTTTTCTTTTTTGTTTCGGATTTTCGTTGGATTCTTATCTGTTCTTGTAGGGTTTTGAGTTGTCGAATCTTCTTCTAGATGATTAGTTCGTGGAACTTCACAAAGCATAGAAAATCTCAGTTCAGCTATAAGAACATCCTTTGTTAACATGGCACTGCGTGCTGTATAAAATGGCATCTGCGTTTTGTTTCTTCAGATTCATGCGCAGCACAGTTGAATTATATATTCTGCGTTTTATTATTATTTATTATTATTATTGTTATTATTGTAAAGTGGTTGATGTATGCAACTAACTATCTTCGTGGTTAAACCCCAGCAATGCAAGTCAAGTCATCGCTGATATTAATATTACAAACATCACATATATTATCTATTAGCTCATAGCGGACACTTACTTGACTTGTATTAATTAGCTTATAGGAAAGAAAAACAAAAAATGTTGCTCTATTGTGGACTTGTGAAGTCGTTCAAAACTAAATCCACCGCCAACCTGTCAAATGAAGAGTATTATCGCTTGTAGTCACTACATCTATTTAGCTAGATAAAAAGAAATACTTGTTAAAGTGTGGAAATAAGTTTGAAAATTAAAACATCGGTTCGAGTAGGTTGTTGACTAAGACCGAAAATGTGTCAAAAAAAAAAGAACATTTAAAGTTGAATAATTATCTTTTGTCCAAGTACCAATAGACGTGAGATATTTTTTTTTTCGAAGTGATAGCTTGCATTAATAACAAAGATACAGGGCTAAATAGTCCAAGAGATCTCACCGGTACATCGTCAACCGGGAGAACAAAGGCTCACATAAGAGCAAAACAATCTCACAAGGGGAAACAAACACTCCCAGCAGTGGAGAAAAGGAAAAGTCCACAGAATGAAAACAGAACACCATAATCTATGACCAAGAACTAAAGAACCTATAACAGACAAAGCGGTTAGGCTAAATCTACGATACTCTTCACTTTAACCTGGTCTTCGACTTCTGGGTTTTGTTGATCGGACTGAAGGCTCAAAAAGGAGAAAAGGCTCCCGACCCAAGAGTCGAGAGAAACGAGGTCCCACTACAGGACACTCACGGATGGCGAGCTGGGACGGCCGATGGCGGAGACCGGCGCAACAGGAGGGAAAGGCGGTGGAGGAGTATGACAGGTGGGCTGACGGGAGGGCGGACAGCTGGCAGACGGCGACGGTCGGGCGGGGCGGCGACTGGACGGCAGGCCCCTTCCAGCGACAGCGGGCAGAGGGCGACGATAAGGCGGCGGGCAGCAAAAAAAAAAAAAAAAAAAAAAAAAAAACCAGAAAACTAAAAGGGCTTCCCCAACCTCCGCTAATGGAGGCGGGGAGGGGTTAGAGGGTGGTGTGGGGTGTTGTTGGAGGAGAGGGGGTAGACGGTGGTGGGTGGGTGGGTGAGTGGCGGCTGTGGGGTGATGAAGGGTTAGGGTTTTGAGGAGAGAGGGATGAGAAAAATTTTAGAGAAAAATATCAAGACAGGGATAAACGTGTTCTAATACTTTTACTACGTACTTATACGCAACTTATTACCATTATAAGAAAATAAATTACATTGTAAAGCACATTTTAAGTAAAAGCGATCATTTATCGCAGTATCGAAACTAAATCCTCAGCCTCACAACCAATCGTAAAGGAAAATCGAAGTGTAAGGCAAGGTAAAAAAGAAATACGCCCACACATAAAATAAGGCTTATTGATTAGAAAATATGTAAAATTAATGATATACTCTAATTTAAACCTAAACTTTTTAGTATATGTTTTTGACGTAATGATAAACATACAACTAAATAGTAGGTGTAGTTTTTAATTTACATAAATACATGTTATGGGAACAGATCCTCTGTCCCACAAATATATCTCACTTTATCCTACTTTTAAAATATGCAAAATATAAATGAATATCAATATCAAAACAAATAATAAATTAGATATGTTTATTTGATTATATTATATAAATTTAATGAATCAATGATGATTTTAGAATTTGGTGGAATATGTAATTGGAGAACTATAAATTAAAATAAAACCAAAAGGGGAAATCGTAATCATTTGATTGGACACTTGTCACGTATCCTTGATGTGGGACAAAAAATAGGACAAAAGAGTGGGACAGAGAATCTCACTCCGTCTAGAACGAGCGGTTTAAATGTAGTAAGAAGAGAGCCGCTTGAAAAGTAACGACGAGTTTTTAATTTAAAACACTATTACATAAGGGTTTTGTCGTGTTAATAGTCTTCACCGGCTCGTACCGCAACCTTTTCTAATTGCCAAAAATATTAATTTTAAACATGTTTAGTAAAATCGAAAGATTAAGATGTTTTTTGTTTTCATTTACAGAAATCTTAAAAAATGCTAGGGAAGGAGAGTAACCTTTTAAATTTTAATGTACAACTAATCTAAACCGACAACGTTTTTTTTCGGTTACACGCCACCACAGTTCCCAATAACAAATTTTTGAAATAAATCGGCGCCCACTTTTTTTTCGATAGTATCCCAAACTATCATCGTCTCCATATTCCAACTAAATTCAGTCTGAAACGAATCTAAACCTTAATATCAATTGTCTACCACGACTTTGCGGATTAATCCTCTCTGATTCATGTGATATATTGAAGTTTCAAATATCAGCTATGTGATTCAACCACTAGGATAGATCGTGGTGTTCGGGTTATTAGGGGAGATTAGAGGGGTTCGGATTAACTAAAGTACTATTTGGTTGGAAGTTCTATTTAAATATGGAATTTAGCTAATACCCCTTAATAAGATATTATCTAAAGCTACATTTTCCCTTTTACGTTTAGCTAATCATGACCCTTAATGACAGATTTACCCTTCATAAAACTTTAAATTCAAATACGGATAAAATAGTAACTGAATTTAAATTAAACATAATTCCATCTAAAATCATCTAAAAACCATATCCGATATCATTATTTGAATCCATCAACCAAACAATACAAAATTCATACCCTTCATTATTTAAACACGACCAAGGGGGTGTTTGTTTTGAGGTGATCCTCCACAACATCACCGTGATCTTCACATTACCTCCTCATCACTGTGTTTGTTTTTCGTAGGTGATGAGTCATCAGCGTAATGAAGGATCACCTAGGTGATCAAAGTGGGGTGATATTTCAACTTTTAGATCACCCCCAAAAAGCTAGGTGATCCAACATTACGGTGATGAGGTGATATTTTGAATTTTTATTTGGATAATATTACCGATGATATTTTAACATTTTATTCCTTATATAACCTTATTCATATTTTAAATTATATAACTAACTTTTTTTAAATCTTAAAAAACATATTAATAATTAAAAGTATAAAATAATATTGAAAAGAATATAATAGACTTATAATTAATGCATAAACAAATTTTAAACTCGATACTAACCATTGATCATTATTACGTAAAATATCATCTCAACATTAAAATATTAATTCACATTACATATATGATATACGTAGGGTTAAGTATGTCATTTATGCAATATCACCCCCACATCACTGTGATTAATCAAACATAATATTCCAATATCACCTTGATATGCGAAATGAAATATCACCCCAAAACAAACTCATGATGATATATCACATTGATCCACATCACGGTGATACTCACATTACGGTGATCCGAGTATCACCGTGATGCTGGATCACCAGAAACAAACACCCCCTAAAGGTAATACCGTCCAATCTCATCCTGCCTAACAAACGGACTAAAGTCGAGCTATCTATGTCGCTCAGCAGCTATCGTTTCCTCATTATTATTTTATCACCATTAGTAATTATTAGATAATCATCATTACTATCCTATTATTATTAATTCGAACTAGTCATTATTTCGTAATAATTCCGGATTTATCTCTCTCGGGGATATTTATTATTATTATTATTATTATTATTATTATTATTATTATTATTATTATTATTATATTATTATTGTCGTCGTCGTCGTCTATGTTTTCGTCTATGTTTTCTTATCTATATGTAGTTACCATTATATCAATATGTCGGACAATATTTTTGGTAAGTATGGTGTCATTTTTTTTAAGATTCCCTTTATTCAATAACTGAATGGTCACCTTTTATAGCCAAAGTTCAACACCGTTAGTGGTACATTTAGTCGGACTCGATCCCACATGTAACTGGTTTTATTGATTGAAATAAAGTAATAAAGAAAGCTTTAGCCATACTTAATTTAAAGGGTTACTTTGTTGTTTGCATCATATTTTAGGTAGGGGTATTTGAGTTAAATGATAAAGTTTGAGGGTTATTTGATTTTTCCGTTATAATGCACGATATAAATATCCAATATGATGGCAGTATTATGTATAGAATCCAAGGTTTGCGATAACACAATTTATTTTAAATATGTTCCCCTGTCGAATATGCAAGAGAATCATGTCCCAGCATACAAGGAAAATGTAAAATTCAATTTATCTAATTAAACCTGTAAGCATATTTATATGCTACAAGTAATTGATACGAACATAATCCATGATCTTTAAACAACAAAATTCTCATGATATACATGATAATAAATAATAAATACTAACCTTGATTCATCTTGGCGATTCGAGAAGACGTAAGTCGTGTTTCTCTCCCTTTACACTCTTTAATATATTTTCTGATGGATGAAGAATATGATAAGATAGTGTGGAGAGAGGACCGACCTAATCTATTTATAGAGTTACTATCCATCAATGTAGTGGGTAGTTAATCTCTTTAGACCAATAGGAATAAAGCCCATTAATTAATTATTAAACCTTATTAAATAAATGGGTCATAAACGTGGGGTCATAACTTACAAAACCTTCCCGCTAGGTGTGATCGCCTAAGACAATGAAATATCGTGCCTACGTGGTTCTTGACTAAATCGCAGTAATTTTTCTACCCACTCGCGAATTTGCTGTCGCCCTAAACGCTCGTGGGGATCTAAAATTCAGTAATTACTAATAGCGAGGATCGATTATTTGCTTTCGCCCTATACTCGAATATCTTCTACGAACGGCCTAATCGTTGTTTAGCTGTCGCCCTAAACGATTTTCCATACATTCACTTTAACACATAGACATATTAAAGCGAAGAAGCAATTTCATAGAACAATAAATAGTCAGAATACGCAAATCACGATAAACATGTCTTAAGTACGACTAATCCTAGCTTTCATCTAATCCCAAACACAAAAGGGATTTAGCTACGCATGATAGACGAGAAAACAACGAAAGAAATAAAGGATAAAGGCGAAGAATTCATGTTCTTGATATACGGATGATCTGCGATGGGAGCGTTGAAGATTCTTCGTTCTTCGTCAAATTGGGCGTGATCTTGTCGATGATCTGTCTCTTGCGCTCCGGGATGCGATTCTGCGTTCTTTTGTGCTAATTTTCGTCTCTAGAGTGATTAGGGTTAATCTCTGGTAAGTTGTTTTCTTCTTTCTGGGTCGAATTTGGGCTTTTATAGTGAAATTCGACACTGTCACGGCCTGGAACAAGATAGGTCACGGCCGTGACACTCTCTGGGCAAAAATTGAGCTCACTGCCGCTCGTCACGGCCTAGTGCAGTAGCGTCACGGCCGTGACCCTCTCAACAGCTTTGCGGCAGTTTTGTATTTCTCTCGGATGGAGGGGTAAACGATGTTCGATTGACCTGAAATTTTAACCATAGATAGAAGACTTGCCAATCTTCATTCTGACCTAAGGGATTCTTAATCCGAGGTCTAGATTGAGAGATATGAATTTTCTAATGTTGCTGCTGCTATGGGTCACGGCCTGGTGCAATAAGTGTCACGGCCGTGACAATCTTCATTCCAACTCTCTGCCCAACGTCACGGCCTAGTGCACCATGTGTCACGGCCATGACCTTCACCAATTTTCATCGTCTTCGTGCCGTTTTGCCTCGTTTTGCTTCTTTTCGCCCGAAACTTCCTAGAGCCTTATAATACCAAAAGAAGTAGAAATGGGGTTAATAAGTGCATAAAATGACTTCGAAAACTCTATTATGAGCCAATTAACTACTACGATAAACGTCCTACAATACGTTTATCAAACCTCCCCACACTTAAGCATTTGCTTGTCCTCAAGTAAATTAGAAGTCAGAAAAGGTATCCAGTCAAGATATCGGCACGATTGTTCGCAATTTATCATCAAAGCTAGAAAACATGAAACGGAATCAAGCGAACAATTATGGACATCACACTAATGACTTGCACTTGTACCTAAACTTCCTTCGTACTGCCAATCGAGACTCATATCTCACATGGGATTCGCTCAAAATCACTCAGTGTATAGGCTAGCATATAGTGAATCGCTCAATTCGTGCACTAGTAGTCCGCCCCTACCATAAAATTGCAAGCTAATCGCATCTCTACTACTTAATGTGGCAAGCATAAATCTGAGGGTCTTTTGGGGAAACGGTCGAATAATCATGAAGCGATAAGCATATATAATGAACACTTAATCTTAGGGCTGGGACACTTAAGCAAAAATTATAAAAGAACACAGCATGCATGATCAAACAGACAATCACACGTCCCAACATAAGACTCAACGTTCTCGCTCTGAAATCCTAGACTTTTCTGCCCGACCCTCTCGACTCAGTTCCCTTTCATTTTCTGCCATTTCACCTTAGTTACGCTCTACTTTTGTGCACTGCCCTTATTCCCTAAAAACATCAAGGTTCGGCTTTTGTCGCATAGAATACATCGTCACAGCGAATGTCGTGTACCTAAGGATACTTATTACCGAAACCTATATCTTGCCAAAGGGTTATGGGCAGGCTTATGCAAGGGATCGGGTCATTTCAGAAAACGGTCAAGTAAGGCACGAGTCATTTCATGAATAGCAGAGAAGTACATCAAATCATACACTGAAACGGTAACTCTCAAGTTCGACTTCTGCTCTATTTTAGTCAACTCAGGTTCAGATAATCTCTGGAGGCTTATTCGGGTCAGTGGCTCTTATAGTTTACGAGGTAAACAAACGAATAGGCTCAGGTTCAAAGTGGCTAACTAATGGGGTAGTCATGGTGGGAAAATCTGGCCCTGGACTTAATTCATAATGCCCTCATCATTTTCACACTAACACACCAAAACAGTTTCAACACGCATCAGACATGCAAGTTCTAGAGAGATATAGACTAGGCACGTCACACAATCAAGAAAAATGAGCATAAGCTCGTCAGGCTCAAACTCTCACAACGAAACAGGGTTATGTGTACGAATCTCTTAAAACAGTGCTATATCTATTCAGGCAGACATGATTCGATCAGTCATGCATATCCTAATTGCTCACAAGAATTCATAATAATGCAGACTAACTCGAGATAATGCGCAAAAATCGTGCCTGAATTCAATAATTCATGCCTTTCAACGAAATTATAGCTCACAGACACGTCATAAAAAATTAAAAATTTTCACGTAAGTTTTCAACCTAAATTCCCCTCCCCACACTTAAGCCGTACGTTGTCCTCAACGTAAAATTTGAATAAACGAAAGGGAAAAGTAGGTGTAAGAGAACGAAACTTCCCTGACGAAAAATGTTGACGTGGTCGTGGCTAAAAGCGTGATGGTTGTCGTATCGTGACTCGTGATGCCTGACATGACTAAAAGGAAAACTAAACGTAACAGAAAAAAAAAAACATGAATGATAACAATAATAGACATAATAAAAAAATACTAAATAGATAAAACCTGGGTTGCCTCCCAAGAAGCGCTTCCTTTACCGTCTTTAGCCGGACGTGCTTTCGTTCGCTTAGGGTGGCTGGAAGTCGAGGTACAACATCTCTTTTTTGCTTAAGTTTCCCTCGCTGCATTCATACCTTGGAGGTGTCGCCTTTCGCCGGGCAGCGGTTTCAACTCTAGTGGCGGTCGCTCCTCGACTGGGCTCTTGTCCTTAACTCTTCGATGCTCTCGTCGATGGCTATGATGGGTCGTCAATCTCCTCCCCATACTTATCAATTGCCATAATCATGTGCCTATCATGCTGCTGACATGTGACAGACCTTGCACGGAAAAGAGAAAATCGTGCTCAAATACATCTAAGAAATAGCATTTATCATCTTGCTCGTTTTCTTTTTCATCGAGTCAGCCATATTGAACGTAACTTTTTCACCATCTACTGTCAAGGTTAATGTTCCATTCCTAACATCTATCATGGTCTCGCCTGTAGCTAAGAATGGTCTACCTAGAATTAATGGAACATCTTCATCCGCGTCCATGTCTAAGATCACAAAATCAGCAGGGATAACGAACTTATCGACCTTAACTAGAACATCCTCGAACACCTAGAGGGTATTTTAACGATCTATCGGCCAGTTGAATATTCATTCTAGTGGGTCGTGGTTCACCTAATCCTAAGCGCTTAAACATGGAGTACGGAATTAAATTTATACTGGCGCCTAGATCAGCTAAAGCATTCTCAACAACTAAATCACCTATACGACAAGGAATAGTAAAACTCCCTGGGTCCTTGAGTTTTTTCGGTATCTTGCTCTGGAGTATCACCGAGCACTCTCTTCGTAATACCGTGGAGACGTGTTCGAGCTTCCGTCGGTTCGTCAGCAAGTCCTTCAGGAACTTAACGAAACTGGGCATCTGCGCAATAGCTTCAACAAACGGTAAGTTAATATGTAATTCTTTGCACATACTCATGAATCTATCAATTAGCGCCTCGTCTTTGTCCTTCTTCAACCGTGCTGGATATGGAATCTTCGGCTGGTACGGCATCACTGGTGGCTCGTTCTCCCTCGCTTTTTCTATTTCGGGTGCAGCCTCCTCCTTTTTAGGTTGAACCTTCTCTTTTTCAGGTGCAACTTCCCTCAACCGAGCTGGGTACGGGATCTTTGGTTGATACGGCTTCAGGAATGGTCGCGTCTTTCTCTCGTCATCCTTGACCTTCTCGACTCCGTCGCTCTTGCTTTCCTCCACTTCTGGCTCGTCGTGGCCCTCGAAATCGACTTTCTCCTTTAAATTCTGCTTGGTGGGAGCTTCTTGTAATCCTCTCCCGCTCCTCAGGGTTACCGCATTGCAATACTCCTTGGGATTTATCTCGGTGTAGCTCGGGCGTGATCCTCGATTTCGCCCCGCCATTTGCTTTGCTAATTGCCCCACTTGCTGCTCCAACCTCTTGATCGAGGCGTCTGTATTCTGAGCACGGATGTCATTCGCCTCCATGTACTCCTCCATCTTTGTCATTCGGCTTTCGTGGGCTGCGGTGGTGCTGCTGAAATTCGTGAGGAGTGTCTTCATCATATCCTTCATTTCCTTCATATCATCGGATCCTCCTGCGGGCGCGTTCTGATACTGTCGTGGCGGCTCGTTTTGGAATCCGGACGACCTCAGCTGAAATTCCGGCGGTCCTTGGCCCTGATGGTTCTGATTTCCGTACGCCAGGTTTGGATGTGTCCGAGGCTGGAAACTCCGCTGGCCACCTTGGTAATTGCCCATATAGTCGACATGCTCCAGCGGCTGCCCAAGTTGGCATTCTGAGGTCTCGTGGGCTGCGCCGCAAATTCCGCACAAGGGCACGTAAGGTGTGTGCTGCGTCGGTGTGGTCGTGGATACGGCGTTTACGGGCTGTGTCTGCCCGGACTTGGGAAGTAATGCACCAATCACCGTCTGCAATTGGGAGTTCGTCGAGGCAATTAGTGGTCGTCTCCTCGCTAACTCCGAACACACGGATGTCTTCATCCTGGTATTGCCCCTCATGAAACTATTCCTTGAATAGTCCTCGATCAGATTCCAAGCGTCGGTGGCATTGAGTTTCACGAGTCCTCCTCCTGCGGCTCCATCTAGCATATGGACAGTCTGATCGTTGAGCCCCTCGTGAAATCGGTTGATCTGGGATGCCTTCGACATCCCGTGCTGTGGGCACCTCTTCAGTAACGCCTTATAACGCTCCCACACCTTATACAAGTTTTCAGAATCTTTTGGTGGAAAAGAGAAATCTCCGTCTTCAGTCTGAGCACCTTCGTTAGTGGGAAGTAGTGGTTGATGAAGGCGGCTCGCATCTCCTCCCAGGTAGTGATCGATCTGGGTGGCAACATACCCAACCAGTCTCTCGCCCTGAACTTGAGCGAGAACGGGAGCAGCATCAGTTTGATTGCATCGCCCGGGACAACATTGATCTTGATGGTGTCGGTCACCGTTAGAAACGCCTTCAAATGGGAGTAAGGGTCGTCATCGGGGTTGCCCTCGAACTGGGCCGTCTGGAAAATCATCTGAAGCCAAGAGTGCTTCAGTTCAAAATTGTTGTTCTCGATCGGCGGAATGACAATCCCCGACTCCGTACCGCCTAGCGCGGCATTCTTGAGGAGGTCCTGAAGTGATGGTTCCTCCTCGGGAATGTTATGGACAGGCACTCGGTGGTCCGCCATGTCTACTTCTGTGTAGGGACTATCTACGGCTGCCTCTACACGTGAATTTTGGATGGATTCCTGCGAACTATCCTCTGAATAGCTAACTAAGCGGTCCTGAGAGCCAGTGGATGCTCCTTCGATATCGTACTTAAGCTTCCTTCGCAACTTTCGTTCGAAATCTGGGTCTGTGTCAACGATGGGGCCCGATGGATGGCTTCGGGTCATACACCGCTGAATCATACCTTCAATGAGTGAGAAACAAATATTAGCGAAGAAGTAAACAAATAAGTCGAATAAGAATACGAAATCAATAACGACGCAGGAAAAACTAAAGCAAATAACACATATAACGCAAATAGTAAAAAAAAGAAAACGTCAAAATAAAAGTGGCTAAAGTACCGAACTACGGTGTTCCTAATATCAATTTATTCCCGGAAACGGCGCAAAAACTTGATCGACACGTGGTGTGTGAATGAAAAGTGCGACAAGTAATAATTAAAACGAATACTAAATTACTGTCACCGACGTGTGATAGGCAGTGGACCTATCGTTTGTAGTGTAGTAAAGTGAGTAAACGAGTATCGAACACGAGGAACAAATCAAGTACTAGTAATGACCTATCGACTCGATATTTAACCTAAATAAAATACGCAAATTGTTTGACGACTTAACCTAACAGATCGCTCCTAATCAACTAGAAATTCAAGGAACACGCTTAGAACTGATATGATGGTTCAGATGATAGAGATGTGCTCGGGATTCGAATCCCGCTAGGTGTGATCGCCTAAGACAATGAAATATCGTGCCTACGTGATTCTTGACTAAATCGCAGTAATTTTTCTACCCACTCGCGAATTTGCTGTCGCCCTAAACGCTCGTGGGGATCTAAAATTCAGTAATTACTAATAGCGAGGATCGATTATTTGCTTTCGCCCTATACTCGAATCCTATCTTCTACGAACGGCCTAATCGTTGTTTAGCTGTCGCCCTAAACGATTTTCCATACATTCACTTTAACACATAGAACATATTAAAGCGAAGAAGCAATTTCATAGAACAATAAATAGTCAGAATACGAAAATCACGATAAACATGTCTTAAGACGACTAATCCTAGCGTTCATCTAATTCCAAACACAAAAGGGATTTAGCTACGCATGATAGACGAGAAAACAACGAAAGAAATAAAGGATAAAGGCGAAGAATTCATGTTCTTGATATACGGATGATCTGCGATGGGAGCATTGAAGATTCTTCGTTCTTCCTCAAATTGGGCGTGATCTCGTCGATGATCCGTCTCTTGCGCTCCGGGATGCAATTCTGCGTTCTTTTGTGCTAATTTTCGTCTCTAGAGTGATTAGGGTTAATCTCTGGTAAGTTGTTTTTTCTTTCTGGGTCGAATTTGGGCTTTTTATAGTGAAATTCGACATTGTCACGGCTCTGGGCAAAAATTGAGCTCACTGCCGCTCGTCACGGCCTAGTGCAGTAGCGTCACGGCCGTGACCCTCTCAACAGCTTTGCGGCAGTTTTGTATTTCTCTCGGATGGAGGGGTAAACGATGTTCAATTGACCTGAAATTTTGACCATAGATAGAAGACTTGCCAATCTTCATTCTGACCAAAGGGATTCTTAATCTGAGGTCTAGATTGAGAGATATGAACTTTCTAATGTTGCTGCTGCTATGGGTCAAAGCCTGGTGCAATAAGTGTCACGGCCATGACCATCTTCATTCCAACTCTCTGCCCAACGTCACGGCCTAGTGCACCATGTATCACGGCCGTGTCCTTCACCAATTTTCATCGTCTTCACGCCGTTTTGCCTCGTTTTCGCTTCTTTTCGCCCGAAACTCGTCCTAGAGCCTTATAATACCAAAATAAGTAGAAATGGGGTTAATAAGTGCATAAAATGACTTCGAAAACTCTATTATGAGCCAATTAACTACTACGATAAACATCCTACAATACGTTTATCAGTCATCTTCTCGATCGTCTTAATTTTCCTCGTCCATGGACTCTTTCCAGTTATTATTTCTCACGGCTTCTTGAAAGCTCATTGGCTCACTGTCCACAAAGAGACAGAAGAGGGTTAGGTTATCTTGATCTTCTGTTACTCCACATATCTCTTTTAGCCTTCTGAAGTGTGGGGTTTTGTCGCTTGAGCTTTCTTGTTCTGAAGCAGTCGATGATGTTATTGGAGTAGTGGGCTCGTCTCCTGCTTGCTCCATTGTTGGTTATTCTGTGTTATTTTCTTCAAAGAATGGAGTATAATTGTACTCACCTCTGCATGTGTTTCATCCCATCCTCCTTCTTCGTCGAATATCACGTCTCGACTGATGATAGTCTTGTTTGTCTTTGTTAGGATAATAGATTTATTATAATTATTATTATTAATAATTAAGTTTTAGTATAATTTGAATTTGATAGATTTAGTTTAGATCTTTTAGGATTCGAGTGAGATATATTTGGGATTTAAATAGTGTTAGCCCTTATATATATCGCTAGTTTCGTAGAAGATTCGTATCGAGTTTATTTTGGGATTCCGAGGGCCGTAGTATTTGACTACCGGCTTGTGAGGGCCGGAGTTCTTGGTTCTTGAACTCTCGGATTTAGTTATTAGTGCGTCTATGTCGTCGTTTCACCCTTTTTCGTAATTAATAAAAGTTATCTATTCCGTTATTATCGCCTACCACCGTCTAACCCTAACAAATTGGTCCGACCTGCCGCCGAACCCCCGCCCGAGGATCGCCGGGTTTTCGCCTGTTCATAGACACCGAGTTACTATTCATCGCAAGCGTGCCATGACTCTTTCAACAGAACAGCGAGTCGAAAGGTTAGAGAAGAGTGTTGGAGGGTTAACGAAGACGATGGAAGATGTGTCCGCGAGCATATACAAACTATCCATTCTCATCCACGCCAGATTGGGATTGCAAACAGCAGCTGTGGGACTAACATTTGAGGAGTGGAAGCAACAACATCTAGTACAGGTGCCATCACAAACTGCATCGTCGACTGATATTCAGACTCGGGCCGAGTCACAAACCGTTTCTTCTCAGACACTGATTCAATTGGTGGCTCAACATCAGCCTCAACCTTCTCAACAACTCACGGAAATAATCATCACAGAAACCCCTTCATCAACAAGGAACGCTTCTCCACGGGTTGCTCTTAATTTCCATGGCGAAGGAAAAGCTCGCAGGCATGCAAAGAACGTCGTCGTAAGTGTAGGAATATCAAGCAAGCGGAAAGTCAAGAGAACGTGTCGAAGAAAGAACATATTGCTAAAAATTTTGAAAAGCATGTCGCGCAAGCAAGATAGATTCAAATAGCTTTCCCGTTGTGTCAACGACCAAGAGATGTAGCAAGGAACACGTTCTCGTGTGAGCTGACCACGCTATAAGCTGCACGAATTTCAAGATATGGGACCCTGGTGCCTTTTACCGCCTTGAGGACAATGCGATTTTTCAAGGGGTGGATAATGTTAGGATAATAGATTTATTATAATTATTATTAATTACGTTTTAGTTTAATTTGAATTTGAATTAGATTTAGTTTAGATCTTTTAGGATTCGGGTGAGATATATTGGGATTTAAATCGTGTTTAGCCCTTATATATCGCTAGTTTCGTAGAAGATTGGTATCGAATTTATTTTGATTTTGAGGATCGTAGTCTTTGACTACCGGATTGTGAGGGCCGGAGTTCTTGGTTCTTGAACTCTCGGATTTAGTTATTAGTGCGTCTGTGTCGTCGTTTCACCCCTTTTCGTAATTAATAAAAGTTATCTATTCTGTTATTATCGCCTACCACCGTCTAACCCTAACAGGTTCGGTTGTAGAGTGTCTATCCCTTGGTTTTGTTATCATAACCTATGAAGATGTACTTCTCACTTTTGTCGTCAATTTACTCCTTTTCTCGTCGAAGATGTGTACGTGGGCTATGCTTCCGAAGACTCTCAGATGGGATATGCTGGGTTTCCTACCACTCCATGCTTCTTGTGGTGTCATTCTCCACACACGTCTTGTTGGATATCTATTAGAGAGATAGACTGCACATGCAACTGCTTCTGGCCAAAACTCCTTCGCTAGCTTCTTACTTTTGAGCATGCTTCTAACCATGTCGAGGATTGTTCTATTCTTTCTCTCTACTATTCCATTCTGGGACCATGGTACTGTCAGGGGCCGTCTAATCTCGTGCTCCTGACAATACTTTTGAAATTCTGTCGAAGTGAACTCTCCTCCACGATCACATCTCAT
The DNA here is from genome assembly GCA_027422505.1 of Craterostigma plantagineum. Classification (NCBI taxonomy): domain Eukaryota; kingdom Viridiplantae; phylum Streptophyta; class Magnoliopsida; order Lamiales; family Linderniaceae; genus Craterostigma; species Craterostigma plantagineum. Next base: position 44,698 of record JAPQWV010003101.1, read on the forward strand.
TGCTTTTATCTTGAAGCCACTTTCTTTCTCAACGTGGCCTTTAAAATTTTTGTTGGCACTTTACCAAATATTTTTCCTCGTCGTCCTAAAAAAACGGAGAATGTGATGTAGGGAGCAAGCGATACACCAATGGTGACACTAACATGGGCTATGTCTCTCCCCCTCAACAACCCAGAAAAGCTCAGAAAGGCGCAAAAAGATGTAGACAAAAACATTCCAAACCACAGAAAGGTGGAAGAAACAGACATAAAGAACCTCGAAGTACCTCCAAGCAATAACAAGAAAAACCCTAAGGCTATACCATCCTTCCCCACTCATAGGGCTTCGCTCAGCCATGGACGACTGCACAGTATCGACGGACCACCACGTGGCAATGGGGACTCGCCTGAGGTTTGTGAGATATGGGTGAGAGCTTGGTGATTAATTGAAGGCTACGCCACTTGAGGTTTGTGAGAAACCTAGGATTGATGTCGTTGAGGTTTACGATGTGATTTGGTTAAACTTGTGTTGTAATAAAGAGTTGCTATGCGTAATTTCTATGTGTGTCTCTATAGTTTGTATGGCTTGTTGAAGTATTTCTGGGATCGAACAATTTACTTTTCATACAAGATCTTAAATCATTCTAAGAACCTGAAATATTTAAGCGATGTAAAACGTCACGACAATTGCTAATGTGCCCGTACTCCTTCTAGATTGGCTTTAAAGAATATCTTCCTCCTTTTTGCACTAAGATACACCTGGGTAATGGGTCGGATGAGTCGATTCTGGGCCAGTTCGACGGTCCCGGTTTCGTCGGTTTCGGTTTGGGATGAATTTTCCAGGACCGGAACGAAACCGAGTAATGGACCCATGGGCCGTAACGGTTATGGGCCAGTTCCGATTCGGCCCATTTTTCTTTTTTAATTTTTTGGACTTCCAAAAAAATTCCGTAAATTTATTTCAAGAAAAAAATAAATTCGACTTGACTATTAATTAAAACTATATTCTCCACCGGTCTTCGATTCGGCCAAAACTAATCCTTCAATAATGTAAGCATTGCGAGGGAAGTCGGGGTTAAGGCTCGTGCATCGATCTCCGATAATTCGAATGGATGTGGAGAATGCGGACTCGGAGATG
>JAPQWV010003102.1:0-45789 GCA_027422505.1 Craterostigma plantagineum
TCTTGGCAAGACAATCCATGTAATGGCGATGGGCCCAATATGTTCAAAGATTCAGTTTTATTTTCTTGATGACAATATTATGTACTGGCTGGACCGATTCATGTTGCTGTGGATTTGCCGAAAATGCCCAATTGATCGGTACATGATGAAAGTTATATGTATTATAAAGTTGATTCCAATTCATTTTGTTTCTTGAATAATATAAACCAATATTCGGATACAAGTACGGGAATCTACACATAAATCCCAATAGAAACTTAATCAGCTACTTAGGTACCTTGTCAGACATCTTTTACAGCTAGGTACCTAGTTGATAAAAAATTTACACTTACGTACCTAATTACCTAAGATTACCAAATACCCTTATTAAATGATTTAGAATTTTTTCATTTTTTTTTTCTCTCCAAAAATCGAGCTTCAGCTCGCCGTCGACGACGATATTCTTGCCGACCAACTCCTCTGCTCGTGCCGGCGCGCCACGGACAGGATCGAAGAGCCTCCTGAACGTTGGTTCTCGATTTTGGGGGTTGATTTTGTCAGGTAAGCTTTTCTTTTGGTTAGGGTTTGGTTAATCGATTTTGGGCGTTTGTTCAAGGTTTATCCCAAATTCGGGAGCTCAATGCGATCCAAGTTCTTCATATAAGAGTGGAATGTTAGGATTTGATAGTTACTGAGGCTAATCCATCGAGATTTCGGTTTCTTTTATATAACTTTTACGACGTACCATTTCTATGAATATTACGTACCATTGTAAGTTGTTTTACCGTACCTAAATACATAATGCGACATAGTACGTTTGGACATTTATGTTATAGTATCTTTATGTATTTATATTATGTACCAAGTAACCTGTCTATACGGTACCAAAATGTCCAGTTATGCAGTACCAATCTAAACTATACACCGTACCATTTATAAAGGTTGCCTATTATCCGAAAATATGGCGTCTGCAATTCGTTTGGTGGCGGGACGTTATTTGCAATGTGTGAGTATAAAAGGGAGTATTCCTTACTATTATCAATGAAGCAATGAACGACGCTTATCGATATATACGTATCCCTCCAAAGAAGGTGGTCGGATATTGATTCTCGTCATGACTCAATAAAGTATCAAGTTCAGTTTCAAAGTTTGTTACTCGACATTGAAAGAAAATGCGGATGTTTTCAATGTGTATCAGCTGTTTATTCGATACAAATTTTCAATGATACCGATGAAAGTGGAACGTGCCGATGAATGTGGTACAAGTGGCCCGGCGAACAGGTTTGTTTTATTTATTTTGTTGTTGTTAAACAACTTAAACTAAGGGTTTTCATATTGACGATTGATAACATTATTACTTGTAGTACGGAGAGAACGGAGAATCAGTGGAGTTTGATTTTGAAAGAAGCACAGTAGATGCAATGGAGTCATTGCATTCGGGGAGATATCCTTAGGGATGCAGATGAATTTAGACGGAATTGTGAAGAACTACTCCATGCAATCCGGAGAAACTTTGTACATGCAAAGAACGAGCGTAAGAAAATAATTGCCGTTTGCAAGGATGAGACGTGCAAGTGGCGGATATATGCTTCGCGTTATAAATGCGACAATTCGTTTGCGATTCGGAGATCCAATCTACAACACAGTTGTGGTGAAGATACTCTTAGGAGTCGTGATCATCCGCGAGCGGACGCGCGTGGGTAGGGAACATAGTGAAAGAGAGGGTCCGAGACGAGCCATCGTATAGTCCCGTTGCCATGGTTAAAGACATACTAAGGGAATATGGAGTTGAAGTGGGTACCATAAGGCATATAGAGGCAAAGAAAGTGCCATTCGTAACATATATGGGTTGGATAATGGTACGTTTGATCAGTTGAGGTGGAATTGTAATGCCGTTAGAGAAACCAATCCGGAGCGTGACCCGGACATCCGCGTTCTCCCCGATCGCCGAAAGTCACGGAGGATTCCATCTCAGCTAGATAGAAGATCCAACAAGTGTAAATATGTGGGAAATACGGGCATAATCGCCGTACTTGTACAGAAGCCGTAACGACGTAGCGTCCGTATTTTCATGTATTTTCTTATTGCTTTTGTCCCATAACCTTTTTCGTGCTCTTTTGTATGGTATTGGCTCATTCTTTTTGTCTAAATGATGCCAGTAGGTCATTGTTTTGTCCAAATTTGGTACTGTAAAGACTGCCAGTTTGGTATTGTAATTGATGCACGTTTGGTTACATATATAAATCTGGTACTGAAGAAGGCCATTTGGCACCGTAATATATGTAAATTTGGTACTTTGATGAATGCCAGTTTGGTACGGTAATATATGCATGTTTGGTACTGTAATAAATGCCATTTTGGTACCCTACGAACTTGCAAGTTCGGTACCCTACGACATGCAAGTTTGGTACCCTAAAAGAAACCAGTTTGCTACTGTATGCACATTTGGCAACCGTAACATATGTAAATTTGGTACTGTGATGAATGCCAGTTTGGTACGCTAACATATGCATGTTTGGTACTGTAATAAATGCCATTTTGGTACCCTACGACTTGCAAGTTCGGTACCCTACGACATGCAAGTTTGGTACCCTTAAAGAACCAGTTTGCTACTGTATGCACATTTGACACCGTAATATATGTAAATTTGGTACTGTGATGAATGCTAGTTTGGTACCCTACCATATGCAAGTTTGGTACGGTAATATATTCCTATGGTACTGTAAGTGTACGACATAGGGTACTGTATCGTTTCAGAAGTAGGTACACGTATAAATTAAAGTAACAAATGGTATTTAAGCCTTGACTATATTCCGTCACAAACGAAGCATTTCAGCAAGTGTTCATGTGGATAAAGGATTAGACATTTTCTGACTTTTTCAGTAATGATTGCACACTTTTTCTGACATTTTTCAGTCATGATTGACGAGATTTCTGACATTTTCAGTCATGAGTTGGTCAGATTCTGACATACGAGGTATTAAATAATAAAAGTCAGCTCATCTGACATGTCAGTGGCTTTCCTAAAATGTTTCATGTCATCAGTAATTTTGGGTACTGCAACCGTGGCTGAGTTGGTACGCTTTACAACAAAACGACAGGTACCCCTACAAAGATATTTAAGGTACGTCGTCCCTTATATATATGATACGTCATACTAGGGTTAGTATTTTCGAGGTCGATCGAATTACTTTTTCATCTCGAACCACCGTAGACCAATAATATATATCATTAGATATGTTTCAGATCAAATTCGGTGCATTAAGCCCCGCACGCATGAATTAAATCTTAAAATACCAAGATTCATTATAGTAAAGGATACAAGCAAGAATATCTACAACATAATTTGAATAATTTGGTGAGTGCTACATCTGCGAATTCGGTGCATTAGGCTTTCTTTTTTCTTTTTCATTTCGTTATTGTTCGGTATTGTCAAAATCACGCAGGACAACGCGATTCGATTAGGAATGTATTCATTTTTCGATCGTATAACAAATGGTACGGCGAATATACTTTCATATCTGGGTACTGTATATGTATAATTCTGGATACGATCACATGCAGGTTATGGTACTATATATGCAAATGATAAGGTACCTTCTATAAAACACAAGGTACCTTAAAGTACAACAGATAAGGTACTTCATGTGCGATATATAAGGTACGGTATATATTTACGTAATGGTACGGTTAACCTCCATATTACGGTACTCTATAGTTAAGTGATATGGTACGGTAAGATGAAAGACAAGGTACTTTATGTCTTTTGTTTGTGGTACGCCATATATTTACGTAATGGTACGGTTAACCTGCATGCATATTCTGGTACTCTATACGTAAAGGATAAGATACGGTCATACAATAATATATGTTAACCTGCATAAATTACGGACAGTCAAGAACACACAACACAGCACACTTGGCAACAACCGTCCATGCACAAAATAAAAACCAACATAACCAATCAAAAGGTCTCTAGACAGTCCCATCCCCAACTCAAAATAAGTTAACCAAACTAAACAAGAGTCTCCAAAGAGTCTAACAGCATATCCCAGAAACTTAGTGAAAAAGATCTAACATACAACTACGCTCGTCACGTAAAATGCGAGCAGCCATGGAAGCACGATAGACATCCATGCTGACTTCTTTGCCATACTTTTCGAACTCCTGGGTGTCGACAACGTACTCCTCTATGGTCAAACATGCGTGCACACCGCAGTCTATGTCGCCAAATTGGGGCCTGTTGAACAGCGGATCCATGGTGTTCTTACATTGATAATCATACTTCGATGACCAATACTTCGTCAGAAATCATCCTGCACAAATTAAAATGACATTAACGCATACCCGAACATAGTCGACGAAATATGCCCAATGTTAAGACTTACGAAGGCCTCTAGCAGCCCAGGTCATCTTATGCGAGGCCATCGGATCCCGAACGTAGAACTTTCTCTCGTTCACCTTGTAGACGAGCACTCCCCCGTGGTTACCTGTATTCACAGGCATCAACAAGTATGCGACATCGTAGGCATATCTGAAAAAAATGAAACGGGGACCTTCTTATAGCTTCTTTTTGATCAGGTGTCATGCTACCCTTCAAATTGCTAATGGTAGATCGAAGGGCGTAGGATGGCACCTGGAAGCAATGTTTTAAAAAGCGCATAGCGCAAGCCATAGCGTTTTAATTCCAAAGCGTTGTAGCGTAAATGGCGTAGCGTATTGCGTGAGTATTTCGAGCAAACTAATTTTAATAAAAAATATTGCATCTATACAACATGTAACGGTATATTACACTGCAATTCAGTTAAAAATAGTATTTTATTCATCTTAGTAAAATAATAATTAGTTATTCTTTATTGACTTACTTTTAGCAATTTTTATAATTGTATTACGTCAAATTTCCAAGCTACTTGCATCGAAATATATAAAAATAATAATTATTATGAATAAATTACACGGTACATCAATGTGATACCATTTCAATTGATAATCATAGTATGGATCACATAATGAATAAATTTACACATCACACGCTCTATTTTCATCAAATAATCAGTTCTGCCCAAATAGCGCAATTTTTTAAAAAAAAGCGTAAAAAGCGCAAAAAAAGCGTAAAAAGCGTAAAAAGCGTAAAAAAGCGTACGCTTTTGGGGAAATACGCGAAATACAGAACGCTATATCGCGTTTTTGTGAAATTTTGCGCTATAGCGCGCTATAAAGCGCGCTACGCAGCGCTTTTTAAAACAATGCCTGGAAGACAGCTCAAATTTATTCCGCGGGAGGCATTTCTGCAAAAAAGCAAAACTGTTAACAAGTAGTACCATTTTATTCACACAAGGGGTACCAATTTGGCCAAACAGAGGGTACCAAATGCAGTGATAATGTAGTACCAAAAAAAAATTGACACCATCTTCGAAAAACCCACTGTTAACAAGCAGTACTATTTTATTCACACAGAGGGGTACCAATTTACCCTAACAGAGGGTACCAAATGGCAGTGATAATGTAGTACCAAAAACAATTGACACCATTTTCGAAAAACCCACTGCTAACAAGCAGTACCATTTTATTCACACAACGAGTACCAATTTTCCCAGACAAAGGGTACCAAATTCAGTCATAATGTAGTACCAAATAGATTGACTCCATTCAAGGTAACCAGTTAACAAGTAGTACCATTTTATTCACACAAGCAATATCAATTTGGCCAAACAGAGGTTACCAAACGCAGTGATAATGTAGTACTAACAAAATTGACCCCATTCTGAAAATCACTGTCAACACGCAGTACCATTTTATTCACACAAGGAGTACCAATTCGCCAAACAGAGGGTACCAAATTCAGTCATAATGTAGTACCAAAACAAATTTGACCTCATTCAAGGTAACCAGTTAACAAGTAGTACCATTTTATTCACACAAGGGGTACCAATTTTCTCAAACATTAAGTACCAAAAGCAGTGATAATGTAGTACCAAACCAAATTGACCCAATTCGAAAAACCCTAAATCGACCCTTCCATTTACCCGAAATCGACACATTCCAAAAAACCAAATCGAACACTAACCACCCATCTGAACACGCACAAAAAACCCCTAATTGAACAACAAATCAATCTCATTCCAAAAACACGCAGCAAAATCACAGACCATACGAACACTAACCGAAATTGCTTAAACACAACGAATTACGGCAAAACCACAGACGGAAATACCGGAAACGAAACCAAAGAAACGGAAATACTCGAACTACTTACCCAACGATTTCAGATGGGCAATACCACGACGAACGAGTAGACAGAGGGCAATACCGCGACGAACAAAGGGAAAAGCGGTCGATTTCTGGGATTTAATCGCGCGATTTGGAAGATGGGTGTGCAGTTTTTTTTTTTTTTTTTATGGAGGAACGAACGTGAAATAAAGAAAAGCAGGTAAAAGATGTAAATAAGCAGTTTTAGTAGGGGTAAATCGTCAGTTAGGTACCTATCAGTAAAATAAAAATTCAACTAGGTACCTAGTTTAAAAATTCATCTGACTAGGAACTGAACTGTATAATTTTTATTGATGTAGGTATTTAAGTGTTGATCCTACAAAGTAACGGTCATTGATTAATTCTTTTTTTTTTCTTTTATGTTGGCTCGGTCCCTAATTCTTTAATGGACTTTTAACTATTTGATGTATGAGTTGGGCTGCTATGGTGCAACGATTATTACAAGGGACCCCAATGAATTGATCGATAATTAAAGCTTGGTGGCTAATTATTATTTTCTCGAGCTCCTCAAGACAATAGTCCCATCATGAATTTTTCTTATATTCATTATTATATTTCTAGCTGGAGAACATTGGCAAGAAAAGTTTCAATGTCGAGTCGGGTACCCAGTCAGCAACATAAATTAATGATATTCTATTATTAGAAGGGGACCCCTCCTAACTAATAAATCTATTTAAAATCCCATTTCTTCACTATCTATTTACCTAGTCACACAAGCATAGTATCTTTTTTATATCTCCATATATGATGGGTCACAGGTCATGTTCGATTTTATTTCGAAGTGAAAAAATAAAAAAGCCGTAACGATGCAACTCAATCATGAGATTCATGACGAAATAGTTCGAAATTCAAAATCAGAAACGTCGTTTAATTGCATGATGCTTACAATTAAGTCAAAAATTAGATCTTTATGGTCCTCATATCATCTCCTTCTAATCTTGTCGTGTAATAATAATACACACACTTTATACAACCATGTAATAACAATTTTCTACATAATCCACCCCAGCAAAATCGAAAAGCAGAACGAAAAAGATCGTCTTTTTTTTTTTCCCTTTCTTAAAGATTTAAAACACCTTACAAAACAAAAAATCACAATTAAGTCTCCAAAACAAGAGGTTGAACAGAAGCAGCACACCTTGAAAGCGATCTGCCATGTCCAAACGAAAAAGAATGATCTCTTAATTCTATTACATTATTACCATTATTACTGCTGCTACAACCTTCATTAGCATTCAACATCTCACTATGCCTCCGCATAATTTCTTGAACAGCCAAATAAAGCTGCGAATCATCAGCTGAATCCATGGAAAAAGACCTTCTCATGGCTGTCGGAAATCAAATAATCTCTCCTCCTTAGTCCTGTTCATCCCAATGCATTCATCTCCCATGCTCGAGACACCGTTCGATTTCTTCTCCCTTCTGCTGAGAATCATCCTAGGTTGCTGCAATTTCCTCGGAGAGGGGCTTATGGTAATGAACTCATCGTCGTTACTACCAAGGCCTTGAGACGAAGAATCGATCTCTATCACGACGTAATCTAACATGTCATCCCTGGGCGGGCTTTTTTGGATCGAGGGATAGATTGAGATAATGTCTGAAATCTGCCACGCAGTTTGCGGAAATGCTCCTCCTGCACAGAGGGCAGTTTGCGTTGTTCTGAAGCCAAACGTCGATGCAATCTATGTGGAAAGAATGGCCGCACTGAGGTATAGCTCTTAGCCTCTCCTTCTCTTGAAACTCGCTCAGACAAACTGCGCATTCTTGGGAGAACCTCTGCTCTTCGTCTTTAGAATCTTGATGGCTTTCTTTCTTGAACTCTAGGATGGGGATTGACCTTATGGTGGCTTCGTCGAGGCCTCGGCCGGCCGTAGCCGCCGGCCGGCGGGCGAACCGTCGGTGGGTTTTCTTCCCGCGCGTCCCTAGAGGAGGAAAATCGCCGGAGGAGATCGATTCTGCGCCAATTCAAGCAGCACTTGATGACGAAAATGTAGTAGCTGACCAGCAAAAACCCAGTGGCTAATATGCCTATGATTGCGACTGCTATGATTGGGAAACTTGTTTGAGGCTGCGTTGGAGTGTGAATCTGTGTTGCTCCGCCGTTGAAGAGGGTGTGTGCGGCGGCGGCGGGCTTTTCGCCGGAGATGGTAAAATCTTTGTTTCCGACATTGGGAAGATATGGAAAGAATGTAGAGGATAATGGTGGAAGTGTAACTATATTATATCAAGATTGTCAAGTAAGGCATAGATAGGAAGAATTTAATGAGCTTGCGTGACGTAGATTTTGAAAAAGGGGTTGCTTAAAATCTATTGAGATTGAATTGAAGTGTGGAAGTTTGGAGAAAGTGTGTGTATAATAGGGTAGGGAGGGAGGGACCATGTAAGAAATGAGAGAACTTAAGGTGAGATTAAATAAATGCTTTCGTACTATTGGAGAAGTGAGGGAGGCTTTCTATGTTAAAATGTAATGTGAATTTCGATAATATCTTTTTTAAAGCTCGACCAATTCACGTATCTCTTTCGGGACATGGTACATGTATATATAATATGTTTCAATTTGTGGGCGTACTCTGTATATTGTTACATAGTCTTTTTGTATTTTATATGTGAGAAAACGAAGGACAGCATAAAGCCTATGACTATGACGAGAGAAATTTTGCAGGCGATTGAAATTGTAATGTTTATTTTTCACATCAAATTCGTTTCTTGTAATAAAAGATTATTTAATTTACTATTTTATTTTCATGTGATGGGGACTTAATATGATGTAAGACAAAAAAATATACCCACCGTCTGAAGTGCGGTTGATGTCAAAGTACATGTGGACACATGCAAGAGAAGTCGACTTAATGTAACCTAAAATCTAATGCTATATAGTATAGACTTATGGAGATCTACACCAAATAATTGCGTTTTATTTTACGGGATTGTACTTGCTATGTATTTTTAAATTTTTATTGATAAATAGGGGTGGGTTTGAAGCTCGAGTAAAAAATGAATATATCTTTTTATGCTTTTTTTCCCTTTAATATCAATAAAAATAATCATTAAGTGGATACATAACGCACTAATCAATTTGTATAGATGATGTCGGTGATAGATTTGATTTAGTGTGAACTGTGAAATAATCTTTTCACAGTGTAGTCCATGTCCAAGGCAATCAAATCCGTTGATTTTAAACCATGTATTTCGCATTTTTTTTATATTTACAAAATATAGAAGTACCAATTTCTTAACCAATGCATAAAATAATTTTATGAACAATCGCTTTGAAAGAGGAAAAAACGAGTTTTTCTTTTCATACGCTGTACTGTTTTAAGGAAAGATAAAATACTTTAGATAACTGATATAAGTCGATGCTTTATATGTTGACGATTAAGAAAGTCAAGCAGACAATCCAATGTAATAATATTTAGTCAAATCTTGTTATGTTGACACCACGTCAAACTAGTATTGAAATAAGTTACGCATCAAATCTTTTGACCTTTAAGAAATCGAATTCATGCTTTACATGGACCGAGTTTATCTACGTTTATCAATATACAGATATAAACTTCCCATCCCAATATCTATATGTGCATAAAATATGATCAGTGATTCAGTATGTGTATATATGTTTTTTTTTTAAACAGAGCACATGGAAAGGAACAGAACATTAAGACAGTTAACACTTCACAAGGAGCATCTCCAGATAGATGTGAACTAACATATATCCATATTTTTCCTCGTCTTGGCCGTACAGTCATGGCATTATATATATATATACTCTTCCGTCCAAAGAGTATCAATCGATGAAGAAACCTAATACTCCCCTAATAAAATCTCCTGAGATAATGTTTTAAATGAATAAATAAAAGGGCAGACACGTCGCTGATTTGTTGTGAAAGTTGGCAGAAAACTTTGGTAGGAGAAAAAAAAACAAATTTGATATTAGGATCTACTAGTCCCACACCGAATACCGTGACAAATATTATGTGGTTTATATAGTTCGGAAATGCCTTCTGTTGCTCGGTAGTTTGGAAAGATCAAAACCCCCAAAATTCTAAAACTCTGACCTGACCAAACTACCTTTTCGCTTTATACGACAAAATATACATTATTAAAAGAACAGTTTGATTAACCACGTCTCTTTGTCCTATTTTTATTCCTTAAGCACGTTTTTTTTTAACTTTTCAAATCTCATGCATCATATTTCTCTTTGACATCGAGGTTATTAATCAGTTTTATATCAGTGATAATAATGCAAAACAAATAGCATACCCATAAATACGAAGAAGGCTTTATTCTTAATATCTCACTTTCCAGGTTACATAATTATATAAAACATATACAGCCTTTCTTTCTAAACCATATATTCCCCTAATCTTTATTATATCCACTATTGGCCGGCAGTGTTGACTTCTTAGGTGGTGGCGGAGACTTCTTCTTATCCAAGAAAAAGGTGGCATAGGCCACCCATAATGGTGGTGCGAAGGTGGTGCCGCCACCACGCCGTGGTGGTGCGGTGGTGGTCCGTGGTGGTGGGGAGGCGGTGCTTTTTGCCTCCCCAAGGAAAGTGTGGCCTCACCTTTCCATGGTGATCATGGGCGGGCGGCGAAAATGGTGGCGGCGATTTCTTTCTTTCTATTACCCCAAGCCCATGCCTTGAGTTAGGGTTATTTGTCGAAGCAAATGTTGTCTTAGCTTCTTCTTCTTCGTCGGCGTGGTAAGAGAGTTGGCTCGAGAGAGAATCGCAGTGTTTGTTATGGCAATGAAAAGTAGGAACGTTACTACGACTGTGGTTGAAATCAGTGTATTAGCCATCTGATCTTAATAATATAATGATGTAAGAAGAAATAAAATACTTAGGGTTTTCTTTTTATAGTGCATGGGTGGTAATATGCCTTTGGATTTCAAATGTACGAGTCGCTTGTGTTAATGCTATTTTCCCTTGGAATCATATCGATCGGTGAATGGAACGCAAATTGCATTGATTATAGGTTTCATGAGAAGATAGATAGTAAATGCTTCGTAAGAAAGAATAGGATGCACACTAAAAAAAATGTTATCTTATGTGACCAATTTTTTGTGAGAAAATTAAAATTCATCACATAAAATTACATTATATGAGGAAATAATTTTTCCTCCCAATAACTATTATATAATGTGATGAAAGTTCTTTCTTCACAAGTGAATATATCATATGTGAGGAAAAATTAATTTTGTCATATAATATTGGTACATTTCCTCACAAAAGCTAGAATATAATGTGATAGATACAAATCCTCCCATAAACTAATAATTTCCTAATAATAGATAAATTTCATGTGACAAAAAAATAATCTTCACATAAAATGAAAAATTTTAATGTTAAATTAATCAATTATAATAATATACTCACAATCATTAAGTTGTGGAAGAAAGGAAAATTGCCTGAGAGGGGAATCATTTTTGATCTCAGCTGAATAAAATAAGCCATCCTCACTGAAGAACTCGCTGCAACCCAGATCTCCCTCTCCGAGCATAAATCTGGCCGCAACCAACCCACTTAGCCTGTAATCTCGATGCTGTGCGCTTGGGCTGATACCGCAGCCTTGTATCAAGCATAGTGAGAAGAAGAGATGGCTCAGATTCTCAGTCAATTCTGATTTGCCTGGTAAGTTACTCGTCGGGAACTTCGATCTATTGATTCGATTTCTGCTGCGTTTCGAGTGTAAGTGGTGTGATTTTAGCTTCAGTAGGTCGTTTTTGGCTTGTTTATCTTATTGAGGCGTAGCTCTCCTCTGTAGGTACGGGCGATGAATAGAATTGGACGAAAGAGACAAACACTTTTTCGAATCATATATTAAAGGAGTTCAGTCATTCCTTGATTTTGCGAAAAAGAATATGAAGACTCCCAACAGTGTGATTCCCTGTCCTTGCCGTGTTTGCCACAATACAAGGTATAAAACTCTTCACGTGCCTATAATGAAAAGAGCTCACGATCTCTGTTCCAGTATCTCAAAGTAATCTTAGTCCAGATTTTAGCTTATCTTCTTCAATTCAGCGACAAAAGCGAATGAGACTATCGCGCTCAAGTAAGAATATTAAGTTTTTCAATAATTATTAGAAGTATCACAGAGTTTCGCGTCTACTGTGGTTTATTATTTGTGTAAATACTTTATGCAAGAAAATACTTCATCTTCCTATGTAGATCTGTCACCAATTGCTCCTTCTAAGAATGAAGATCCATCTATAATTGCTCCTTTGGAGGATCAACTGAAACAGGGCAAGGTAAATGATGTTTTTCTTACATCCATATCAGTTTGTTGTTATATGCTTGGCCCTTTCGTATGCTTGTACAACACTGGCTCAGATGATGTCTGCACAAATTCATTGTGTATTTGTGTGTTCGAAAATACTAGGTAGAAAAGCCAAATGTTATGGTGCCTTACTATGTAATCTAGTGATCTCCATTCAGAATGTGAGAAATAAGACCGAAACGCCACCACGGCGTGACTGATAGCTGCGTTCTATGTTGGGTAATAAGAGGCGTGACTGATAGCTGCGTCATCTTTAGAGTAATAATGCTTCTTTATTCATTTTTAGGTTCGATGACTAATAGAAAAGGCCGAGGACCTGCGAGTGGCAATAAATTGGAGAAACATGTTAAAAAGGTATGTGATAGTACTAAAAAAGTTTAAAATGTATTATTATTGTTCATTGACTTCTTTCTTGAGTGTATTATAGCATGGAAGATACAAAATTGTGTTCGCACCTAGAGAAAAGATTCCTACGGATCATGAAGCAGAATTTGCCACCGGAATTGTATTGTCACTAGCATAATGCTGAAATAGACGGAGTTACACAATGGAAAGAAGTCCCTCGGGAGAACAAAGATTTTGTTATGCTAGACTCTTGGTAAGTAATATGAGTTTAGTGATACTTGGTATACCGCATGCGCATATACGTGATAGTTATTGCTAAAATTGAATTTATGGCACATCATTGGTTTGATCTTGATGGTTGGTCTACTGATGAGCGAGTACGAAACATAGTTAACGAAAAGATGCAGATGGCATATACTCGGTGGAGGCATACTCTGCATAGGACTTATAAAAATTTAGTTGATGAAGACATTAATCCGAGAGAAGTATGCCCACGGACCGACTTGAGTATGGAGAAATGGCAGATTGCGTGTGATTTCATCGAGGACGAGAATTTCAGGTAAAGTTATTTACAAAAATTGCAATCTAAACTTCTATTACTTATATTGTTTCTTGCAATATCATAATCTTTTAACAATCTTGACTGCAGGAAAATCACAGATTAATACACGAAACCGCTCGAAAAAGTTATTCAACCATACGTCAGGGAAAGTAGCAATACTTTCTCGCTATAGGAAAATGGTATGTTTTTCATCCTTTAGCGCTGAAAGCAATTTGAATGCTGCTGTTGAGAAGACTAATCTTTGTGTTTGTCATGTTTTACTATTACTTATAAAGGAAGTAAAAAGTAAAGTAGATCTTTGGAGAGATGTCCATACGAAGAAAAAGATGGTGAATTTGTTAATGATACTGCTAAGTCTATTCATGTAAGCCAGTGAACTCCCTTTTATTATTGAATATATTTATGGTACTTTATTAACATGCTTGATCGATTGTTTGCTAGGAAAACATGGTTGCTAAAAGGAATCAACCTGAAAATGGAGATGGAGAACCGATGACTGAGGAAGAAATTTTGAGCTCTGCACTAGGTCATAGATCAGGATATGTGAAAGGAATGGGACATGGGGTTGAGGTAGTTCGAGGTGGACATTTCTATGCTACAAGTTCTAATTTTGATTTGCATAAAACTGTGGAAGAGCAAAAGAAGGAACTCGAAGATTTACGAGCTCAAATGGCCACATGCAAAACTTATAGAAATTTTGTCAGGCAGTTTACCGCATTTCATCAGGTATGAAGCACAGCCTAAACTTCAAAATGCTTATTTTGATATATGTTTCAGATTATGTATTCGTATGTCATATATTTCACTGAGATAATTATTTTATTCTTCTATTCTCTGCAGATCGAGACAATTAACCTGGAGATACACAACTTGTTGATTGCTACAGATGGTGACATTTATGATAGTTGTATGACTTGCAGTTTCATTGGTTATAATTGCAAACTTCGACTATGTTATTTACTTTTCATTTTTTGAGCAACTTGTTAGTTATCTCTTAATTGGTTGACGAATACAAATGAATATTAAAATCATATTTGACAGCAATGGAACGAAGTAATATATAATGAAATAACAATTTTTTTAATAATTTTCACAAATAGTAATATAATAAATAAATAATATATTTTTTCACTAGCGGTTTATTGTGAGGAATATTTGTAGTATATAGCATGGTAATTATTAGGAAAATATTTTTAATGTGACGAAGTGTTTGGTTACATTTACATGTTTAAATGTGAGGAGTTCAAATATATGACAAAAATGTTATACATAATGTGACGAATCTCTTGTCACATTAGCAATTTTATGTGACGAAAAAGTAAGTCCTAAGTCGAATGTGAGGAAATAAACCATCGTCACATTATGTGCGATTTGTCTTATGCCACGGACCTTCGGTGACGAGCCGGTGACGAAATTTTTTCGTCACATAAAATTTATGTGACGAAAATTTTCTCTTTTGAGAGGAAAAATATCGTCACAAAAATTAACATTTTTTGTAGTGACAATAAAGCATAAGCCATGGATATTATTATTTGATTTACCACAAAATATGTCAAACATATAGATCTTTTATACAATAACCACACAAGATATCAATTCCCAATCATCCAGAGACGAAATTAGGGCGAAAAGAACAGGAAATCCCGTCCCGGAGCGCAAGAGACGGATCAACGAAGAATCCACGCCGAATTAACGAAGACGAAGATCCTTCCCCGAGATCACCCCTGATTCATCAGTAGGAAAGATCATGAGTTCTTCGGCTTTATCTTTCAATTCTTTCGTAGTTTTTTCCCTTTATTATGAGTAGCTAATCCCGTATATATTATGATTAGCATACTTAAATATTAGTAGTTGTATTACGCTAACTTAACTTTCGAACAATTAAAAATCACAGTAAGACATAAAACTCATCGGTAAATATCTTTCTTAAATCTTGTATTTATTTCAAAACTTAAGGTCGTTCATTAGTTATACTTTATTTAACTTCGAGCATCGCTTGGCTTTTTAAGTATTGTATTTCTAAAATTCACAAACTAGCTGCACATTAATGAAGCTTTGTTCCATTAATGAAGATGCTATTTCGAGGTTTATAATAAATGATTCGATGTTTTTTTATTGAGTTGCTGGAAATAAAATTTATTAAAATGATATCTCAGTTTCTTTTTTATCACTATTACGATATTGTTGTTTATGACTTGAAAAGTGAATACAGACATACAAAATCTTGAATCCACCCCTCCTCTGCTACAATACAAACTCTTGAATCTACCCTCTATGAAAGCTAGATACAAACTTGACCTTATATTAATGTCAATATTCCATTTATAACAATGCTACTGAAATCTTGGTACCAAACCACATTAAATGAAGAATCCCTCACAAAAGCCCCCTCATCTAAGCTCCACTGTCCCCTTCTAATCCCCCTCCTTCCTCCTATAAAATACCACCCACCATTTTCATCAGCACTCACCATCAAATTCCAAACTCCAATCCTTAATACACAAGCAGAATCATTACATTACATAATCTCCCCGACCATGTCCACCAAGCACTTCTTCGTAATAACGCTGTTAGCCCTATCTTTGTCCCTTCCATCGCTTGCCAGGCAAGAACCTCAATCTTTCGTCGACGACTTTGAATTGGGCCAAGATTTGCACAGGCGAAAGCCAAAGCAGCCCATTATTTCTCCTTCGCCATCTTGGTCGGCCATCGAAGACGACGTGTTTGAGTCTTTGAAGCACAAGCACAAGCGTAGACATGGGCCATCGCCGTCGCCGAGTGCTAAGGAATGGAGTTTTGAAGAAGATGATGAAGGCGTAGACGAGTCATTGAAGCTTAGGCGCAAGAGGGCGCCGGCGCCTAGCCCTATCGTGCATCATCATGAGTGAAAATAGAGTTGTAATAATTGTTTTTGAAATGAATTTGTCTTCGAATTGAAATAATGTTATTTTGTGGTGAAGGGTTATTGTGTGTGATTAGGGTTTTAGTGATATGAAGTGGACTGTCATATTAATATTTTGAAGAATTAAGGGACTAGATAGCCCGTTTGCTCTCTCCGGTAACATTGACCACTGAGAGAATATTAAACTGTTAAACAGATAAATGAACACAAAACCCTAAATGAAAAAAATAAAAACGACAAACAAGGAAAAGTAGGAAGATTACGACTGTTATTGGCGATATCAGTACAGCCATATGTAAATCTGATCTTCAATGATGATGCAAGAAAATTGTTCCCCCGATTTTTCGAGTTCAGAAGACATACTCAGAAGCAGTTTAAACAACATAACGAAATGAGGCGGAAAGTTTTGCGAGGGAAGGAGGAGCTCTCAAAGGGATGCACCCCGCAGCCTGGGATATGAGAAACATAGTCCCTCGGGCGGAGCTATCTAAAATATACCCTCTGGGACAACGGGCTCTAGGGAAAACATGTTGGAGGGACGGAAGGTATGCCACACCTTTGAGAAACATGCTCGAGGGACAAGAGGTATGCTACCCCTCGGAAAATACGCCCGAAGGTGATAAAAAAGAGTCTCTCGAGAAAGAGGGAAGAGGACGAACCGAAAAGAGGGAGAGAACGAATCAAGAAGAGGGAAGATGACGGACCAGAAAGAGGAAAGATGACGAACTAGAAAGAGGGAAGAGGACGGGCCAGGAGTGTTGCGAAATGGGACAGCGTAACGAAATTGGAAATGACTGTGAGGATAAATGGAAAACCCCTTTTTAACTTGGGGTAAAAAACCACGGGCGAGGTAGAAATTTATTACTGGGGTAAAAACAGGGGTTACAACCTCTCAATCTATAAAGGAGAAAACGCTCACTATCTCTCTTTATAGTCGGAGCAATACCGAACAAACCTCTATTTCTCTCTATTTCTCTCTATCTCTATTCCTTTGATTTTGGTGGTGTTTTGGTGTGAGATCTATAATGAGGGATCAAGCCTATTTATAGGCAAAACCCCCCTCTAATACATATATAATAATAATATAATTAAATATTATTATAATAGTAGAGTGGGTGGGTGGATTGGTTGTTGCACCAACCCACTCCCATCAATCTCCCACTTGAAGATTTGATTGATGCCCAATCAGATCTCACACCATTCTTCTAGCTCACCTTTGCATGTTACTTAGATTCTGTCAATCCACATGAGGAACGACACCATATAAACTTGTCCACAGGAATTGATTTGGGTCATGTAGTCTGCCAGATTATCCGCAGTGTGAACCTTTTTGCATGTCCACAGTCCCCGCTTCCACTTGTTCACGAACAAAAGTGGTATTGCACCCGGATATGTTTGGTTCTTGAATGATATGCTAGATTCCTTGCAAGATGCAACGCACTCTGGCTATCACAATAGAGAACAATATTCTCCTGTTTGTGGCCGAGTTCTTCCAACAACATCTTCAACCATATTGCCTCTTTACTGGCTTGCGTAGCTGCGACATATTCTGCTTCCGTTGTTGACGTTACAACAATGGACTGCATTTTGAAACCCAGCTTACAGCACCGCCAGCAAGATTAAACACATATCCGTTGTGGATCTGCTTTTATCAAGTTCACCTGCATAATCTGCATCAACAAAACCATGGACAGTAAAATCTGTACCTCCGTAACATAAGGCAAGATCAGAGGTTCCCTTGATGTATCTGAGAATCCTCTTCACAGCACTCCAGTGCTCCCGGCCAGGATTGGACATGTATCGGCTAACAACTCCCAATGCATGGGCAATGTCTGGTCTGGTACAGATCATTGCGAACATTAGACTTCCTACCGCCGATGCATATGGTAGTCGAGACATCTCTATCCTCTCGTCTTCATCAGTAGGACACATCTCAGAGGATAACTTGAAATTAGTAGCAAGAGGAGTAGATATTGGCTTACTGTCTTGCATGTTGAACCTCCGCAAGATTTTCTTCAAATAATTCTTTTGGGAAAGCCAAATCTTCCGCTTGCTTCTGTCTCGAGATATTTGCACACCAAGGATTTTGTTTGCTGGCCCCAAGTCCTTCATTTCGAATTCACTAGCCAGTTGAGTCTTTAAGTCGGCGATACGACCTTTGTTGGGTCCTGCCACCAGCATATCGTCGACGTACAACAGCAACATGATGAAATCGTCATCGCCAAATCTCTTGAAATATCGTCAAACGTACAACAGCAACATGATGAAACCTGTTGTAGCCAAGACTCATTATGAAGAAGTCAAATCTCTTATACCAGCATCGAGGTGCTTGTTTGAGTCCGTAGAGAGATTTGATCAGTCTGCAAACCAAATCTTCTTTTCCTTGTTCCTCGAAACCTTCTGGTTGAAGCATATATATTTCTTTCATCCAGATCTCCATGGAGAAATGCCGTTTTAAACGTCTAGCTGCTCAAGATGCAAGTCGAATGTAGCACACATTGACAAAACCACCCTGACTGTTTGTAAGTCGTACCACCGGTGAGAAAATTTCGTTGAAGTCAATCCCTTCTTTCTGAGCATATCCTTTTACAACCAGTCTAGCACGGTAACGCTCTACCTGGTCATCACCATTCCGCTTGATTTTGTACACCCATTTGTTGCCAATGGGTTTCCTTCCTTGCGGCAATGGCACCAACTCCCATGTCTTATTTTTATAGAGAGCTTCCATTTCCTCTTGCATTGCTGAAATCCACTGACTCGCATCTGAATTATTCAGTGCTTCTTGGAAAGTGGTTGGCTCTCCATCCTCAGTTAGAAAACAGTATGCAAGATTGCTCTCTATCTCGTAATCTGAGTGCCAACTAGGCGGCCTACGCTCAGCGTGATGACCGCCAGAGATCCGGTACTTCAGATTCGACTGGGTTGAGCTCTTCGTGCGCCGGTTCAGCTTCAGAAGAATTATATTGCTCCAATTTTCTTTTCATCGGTGTAGTCTTTGTCACACATTTTGAACTGCTATCATTTTCGACTTGCTCCTCATCGCACCAGGAAGATAACATCTCTGCTGATAATCATTTTGTGGTCAGTGAGATCCCACAAGCGATACCCCTTTACTCCTTCAGCGTACCCCAAAAACAAACATTTCCTGGACTTTGGATCCAACTTTGTCGTTTCTTGGTTGTGATACATCGCGTACGTTGAACTTCCAAATATATGGAGGTTTGAATAGTCTGCAGGTGCACTGTCCACATTTCCATCGGTGTCCGCATCTCTATAGCAGTAGATGGGGCCCGATTCACCACATAACAGGCTAGTACATACCGCTTCCGCCCAGAATTTCTTTTCCAGGCCCGCAGTTCTCAACATAGCCCTTGTTCTTTCCAACAGGGTCCTATTCAACCGCTCTGCCACTCCATTTTGTTGTGGAGTGTACGCCGTGGTGAACTGTCTTCTGATGCCCTCACCTTTGCAGAATTCAGTGAATTCTTTGCCAATATATTCCCCTCCATTATCTGACCGGAGACACTTGATCTTTATTCCGGTTTCAAGTTCAACTCGCGCCTCGTATGTTTTGAAGATAGGAAACACGTCGTCCTTCTTCTTGATTGGGTACACCCAGCATCTCCCGGAGTAGTCGTCTATGAATGATACGAAGTAGCTGGCTCCTCCCAAGGACGCAACCGGTGCTTGCCATACATCAGAATGGATCAATTCTAGAATTCCCTTGCTTCTAGAACTTGATGGGAGAACTTCAGGCGATGCTGCTTGCTCACAATACAATGCTCGCAGAATGGTAGCGTCACCGTCGTGAGACCAGGAAGTAGATTCTTTTGCGCAAGAATTTTCATGCCTTGTTCAGACATATGACCAAGTTTCTTGTGCCAAGTCATCGTAGACTTTTCATTTGAACTTGTCATAGCAACATATGCTTGCCCTTCTTGCAGAGTCTCTCCCTTCAGCTTGTATAGATTTGCAGCTATCTTTTCGCCCTTCATCACCACCAGTGCTCCTTTGGAGACCTTCATGATTTTATTCTCCAATTCAATTTTGAAACCAAGATCATCCAGTTGCCCACGGACAACAGATTTTTCTGCAATCCCTCCACGTGTCGGACAGCATGGATGGTACGCACAGTGCCATCGTACATCTTTATTTGAATCGTAACCGACCCCGACAATCTTCAGCGCTTGGTCATTGCAGCTGTAGACATATCCTCCAAAGTTGGCTCGTATTGATGAAACCATTCCTTTCGAGAGGTCATGTGGAAAGTAGTTGCTGAGTCCATGAGCCACACGTCGTGAATCTTCCATTTTCAGCGATAGTGGTTGCGGCTTCACACACCAAGGCAATTCCATCGTCGGTAGTGTTGGCGGCATTTCCTTGGGCATTGGGATTTTTTATTTAGAGCCCAACAATCTTTCTTCAGATGACCTTTCTTGCCACAGTGGTAACATATTATAACCTTCTTATTTTGGTAATAAGGCTTTGCCGTTTTTGACTCCCACTTGGACCAGACTCTCCGGGTCTTGTCCGTTTTCGGCTCCCGTTTGGACCACGTGCTCCTGATCTTGCCCTCGTCACTGTCAAAGCTTCTGCCTGTTGGGACATCATCAACTTGTCTTCTTTGTTATTGCGTCGACTTTCTTCTTCGAGAACCGCAGCTGCAATATTGTCGAAGATAAGTTTCCCCGCAGCTTGGTTGTTTCTCAGATTGATGACGAGTTGATCATAGGAGTCTGGCAGGCTTTGCAGTAGGCCTGGGTAATGGGCCGGATTGGGCCGGTTTCCGGGCCGGTTCTACCGGTTCCGATTCCACCGGTTCCGGTTCAACCGGTTCCGGCACTGTTCCGGTTCCGTTCCGGGCCGGTTCTGGGACCATTTTCCCCGGACCGGACCAGAACCGCGGAGCTGGACCACGGGCCTTAAATGGGCCGGTTCCGGTTCTGGAACCGGAACCGGCCCATTAATTTTTTTTTACTTTTTTTTTATTTTTTAATGTATTTTTTGAATTAAAAAATAATAAATAAAAGACATTTGGGCCGTTCCGGTTCCGAACCGGAACCGGAACCGCGGAACCGGAACCGGGAACGGAACCGGTAATCCGCGGTTCCGAGTTCCGCGAACCGGCCCAGTTCATTTTAACTGGGCCGGTTACCGGTTCAGAACCGGATCTACCGGTTCCGGTTCTGGACCGGATTATGGGCCGGTTTTGGGCCGGTTCTGGGTTGGCCCGGCCCAAAACCCAGGTCCTACTTTGCAGTAGAAGCTCAGCACGTTCACTTGGCTCTATTTTGTAGTCCAAGTCTTTAAGTTGAGAGAATAGAGTATTCAACTTGTTGATGTGCTCGGTCATTGAAGAAGATTCTTCCATTCGTAGATGATATAATTTTCTTTTCAGAAAATTCGGCTGTGGAGTGACTTGACTTGATACAGCTTCTCTAGATGATCCCAGATTTCTTTCGCACTAGCTTTCTCTTCAACGCTTGATAATATGTCATCTGCTAATGCTAGATGAATATTGGCGATGGCCCTCCCGTCCCATCTTCCTCCGGTTGGCATCACTTGTAATAGTTGTTGGTCTGCCAGTGATCGCCTCCAGACAATTTTCTTTGAGTAAAATTGCCTTATATCCTCATTTTCCACAGTGAGTAGTTTTTTCCCGTTGAATTTCTCAATTTCATTTTTAGCTGCCATTTTTTCCCACGTCGCTATCGTCGGAGAAATTCAACAGTCCAGCCAAATAGTACTGATCAGATAAATTTGCAGAAAGGGTAGCGACCAGCTTTCAAGACAAAATTACCCTTCAAGTAAATTCCCAGATGAGATCTGGTGGGGTCACTATGTGTCCCGCTTGGCACCAGCCACCTAGACAGAACTTACTTACACAGTCTATTACCACGACTTGCCAAAAAACTCTCCGTAACGATAAACCTTTTCGATATCCTTTCTGATGTGGAGATCAGACAAAGCTGCAACCACAGAGCATAATTGGAATATCAATCAGGCTGGCTCTGATACCACTTGTTGCGAAATGGACAGCGTAACGAAATGGAAATGACTGTGAGGATAAATGGAACACGGGAATTTACGTGGAAAACCCCTTTTTAACTTAGGGTAAAAAACCACGGGCGAGGTAGAAATTTATTACTGGGGAAAAAACAGGGTTACAACCTCTCATCTATAAAGGAGAAAACGCTCACTATCTCTCTTTATAGTCGGAGCAAATACCGAACAAACCCTCTATTTCTCTCTATTTTGTCTCTATCTCTATTCCTTTGATTTTGGTGTGTTTTGGTGTGAGATCTATAATGAGGGATCAAGCTATTTATAGGCAAAACCCCCCTCTAATACATATATAATAATAATATAATTAAATATTATTATAATAGTAGAGTGGGTGGGTGGATTGGTTGTTGCACCAACCCACTCCCATCAAGGAGGAGGGAAGAGGACGGAGTAGAAAGAGGTAAGATGACGAACTAGAAAGAGGAAAGAGAACGGACTAGGAAGAGGACGAACAAGAGAGAGGAAATGGGACGAACTCGAGAGAGGGAATAGATGACGAACCAGAATGAGAGAAGATGGCAGACCAGGAAGAGGAAAGGGACGACTAGAATGACGGAAGCGGACGGACCAGGAAGAAGTAAGATGACCAGGAAGGGGTAAGATGATAAATCAGAAAGAAGGAAGAGGACAAACCAGGAAGAGAGAAAGAATGCACAAGGAGCTGTATGGAAACAGTGATCGAGGAGCAGTCTGGAAAGAGTATTCAAGGATCTGTTGTCAAGAGTGCCCGAACAAGAGTAATAATCGCCCACTTGACTAAGAGGGTTAGAGAACGTGGAAGATGGACGTGGGTTCGAATAATATAAAGATGAACAACTGAGTGCATGAAGGAAACATGAGAAGAGGGACAACGCCAAAATAGTACTGTCAATGGGCCGGGCCGGGGCGGGCTGTCCTGCCATCTAGCGGGCCTGACAAAATGGAACCCAGCCCGCGCGGCGGGCTGCGGGCCTAGCGGCCTGGCCCGCCCGCTTAGAAATTTTTTAAATGTTTTTTATTTTTAATATATACTTTAATTTATTATATATTTTTTAGTTAATTAAGGTATTTATTAATAAATTATGGATTAACCAACATATAATTATATATTTATTAATATATATGTAGTTATTATGATCTAATTAATGAATCATTAACCATAAATTTAAGGGTAAAATAGCATATAACCTACCCGTGGTTTAAAAGAATGCACCAAAACCCCTGCAGTCTAGAAATAAGCTAAAAAACTCTTGTAGTTTGAATAATTCTGCATACGCTCCCTATCCGGTCATATTTAGTCTGACCGTCAGAAAAAAAGCGGAATTCCCATTATACCCTCGTCAAATTTAGTCTGTTTTCTCTGTTTTTGAAGCGGAATAATTTTTCATCAGCGTTCTTCTTCTTCTTCTTCTTCTTCAAGTGACCAAGAAAAAGAAAAAGAAAAAAATTCCAATGTCGCCCTTCTTCATCGTCTTCATCCTCCTTTTCCTCACTACCGCCACCGTGAGATCCATCGGCGTGAACTCCGAGCTCCGGCGCCATGTTGCTCGCGACTTTGGCGATTCCGATGCTAGTTTGGTCCTCGACGGCGCCGATCTCCTTGCGTATAGTGCTCGGAGCAATAATCGGCAGATCGATCTATTAAATTGAAGGAAAAAAATCCCAAATGGAAAAGACTGACGGCGGCGCGTATAGTAACTACGCCCACAACCACTCCCCCGTCGAATCATTCTTGGAAACGGTCGCCTGTTCGCCGCCCTCTGATGGTCCGATTACGGGCCAATAAGCTCGACTGTGGCTTGCCGGTCGTAGAGAGTCTTACGAAGAAGAAGGGCTCTGCCTCAGAGGGGTGGGTTCGTGCCAGCCATCGTCGATGCCGGGTCTCCGAACAGCACCCTCCTCGTCGCCGGCCCACTTCCGCGGTGGCGCAACCCGCCGGAGATTAGGGCCTTTGATCAGATTCCAAGCGTTTTGATGGGAGTTTGGTGGGGAGTTTTTGGGTGCGACGGGCCATTTGAGCAGCAGCTATAACAGCCGCCGTGACTTGCCTTGTGGGTCGGCAAATGGGTTTGGGTCTTTTATCGGGTCGGGTTGGTTTGGGAACGGTGTTTGTTCTACTGGCGGGTTCTTGAATGATGACGATGATATTGGATGTTACACCTTTGGTGATGTTGGGAGGAAGATGACCTAAGGGTATTTTAGTCATTTTATTCAAAAAATACGATCAAATCCTATTATAATCGCAGTAACAACGCGTGTACAACAATCTCTGGCAGTATAAGGTGCCCGGCGGGTTTTCGTGCAATGTTTTTGAAAGTATAAGGGACACGCATGTAATAAAAAATTCATGAGGTATATTGGTGAAATTCGATGTAACTACAAGGAGAAAAAGTGGCATTTATCCTAAATTTAATTATATATTTATTAACATTAATATATTTTAAATATAATATATAATTAATAAATTGGTAGGCGGCCCGCAAGCGGGCCCGCCCCACCCCGCCAAGTCCGCGGCCAGCACGGGCCGAATCGTTCAGCCCGCTCCTTGGCGTGCTTAAAAAATTGCAGCCCAGCCCGCCCTTTGAGGGGCGAGGCGGGCCGCCCGTGGGCCCACGGGCCAAATTGACGGTACTAGTGGGAAGTGGACAAGAACGTGGGTTGGGAAGAAACAAAAAACCCATAAGGAAAGGTACATCTCTAATTATAAATACGGGAGACACTTGTAGAGGAGTTAACTACAAATGTAGGCACTTGAGCAAGTGTCAATTACAACAATAGGCATTGTGTGGTTCAAAAATAGGCATTCTTTTATTTTTATTTTCCTTTTCTGAATTAATTTTATGATATACAAAAAGTTATCAACAAATGGCATATATCATTCTAATTTCTTATTATGAATTAATTTTTTAGTCAAATTAAATACAAAATGAAATTAATGTTCAATATAATATCCGTATAAACGAAAAATAAACAACCCACATTAGTTAGCTTTTAAATTTTTTCAATATTGTGTCGTATTAGAGAACTTTTTTTTCTTCATTTCGAATCGTCGCAAATTACAAATAGGTTCAAAATCGAATCCACCCTACAGCCCAAAGAAGTATATCGATTCTTTTTCTGGCTATAACTAGAACCAAAATCACTAATTACTATGTAAAATGAATTAATAAACAATTTAATTGTCAAAATTGGCCTAATGAATCTACAACTAACTTCAAATCGATTATTTTGTTTTTTCTCCGAAGTCGGTAGAATCGGCACAAATCTAATATCGATAGGACATTATTGCATGTTAAACTCAACATCATTTATCTGAGCAATTCAAGAGACAAAAAGTGAACCGAACCGATGCGAACTTCCGGTTAACAGAAATTTCCATTGAATTTATTGAAAGCAGATGCCGAACCAAATTTTTTGGATTGATTGTGCCATTTATCAAACTTTTTCTCAGTTCAATCAGTTAACTAAATGAAACCGAACTTTTAGTATAAAAAAAATAAAATTAAATAATATGAACATTATTTATGTAGTTTACATATATAATACCATATGTATTACTATATATCTTAAAAAATATAAAAATTAGTTTTTGTTTCAGACCTAAACGTAGGTTATATAAAAATTAGATAATAAATATCGAATCGATATTCTTTGGTATATATGAACCAAATATTTCGGTATTCGGTTCGATCGTTAAGCAAAATATGAACTCTAATATTTTATACAACAAAATTTCAATAAAAAATATATCAAAAATATCAGAAGCAATTAAAAATTAAGAAACGAAATAGACAAAATCATGCCTAGTTTTGTAATAATTACACACATGCCTAATTTTTGTTAGTCACTCTCAAAAGGATGCCTATAATTGTAAAAACACCTCTACAGTGCACCGTATGTCGACACCCTCTTTCACTCTTTACTCACTCCCTATTACTCCAGATTGAATCCTCTGTTCCAGATGGTGTTCCAATCTAGTATTCCACCAACCGAATTCGACAAGTGTACAGTTTGTCAACTGAGTTTAACACTTGTCGGGAATGATTGGTGGAACACAAAGGTGGAACACCGTTGTGGCACAGACAATCCGAAACCCTATTACTCTATCTCCATCACACACCAAAACTCGCCGGAAAGAGACCACCGTCCTGACTGAGGCAGGAGGAAAAACGCCCTCATCCCCATTTTTTGGGCAGCTCAGGCGACAGCTTAGGGAGGTCGGACAAGGTTCACGGCAAAGAGAAAGAGAAAGAAGACAGCTCGTCGCCGACAGCGAGATCGTTCATTTTCTGACCGCATTATAAACTATAGTAATGAGGGTTTCTTTTTTTTTTATAGTGCATGGATGATATGGCGTTGATGTCATTTTCCCTTTGATTTGGGGCGCTGAATTATGGCGATGCATGATAAGAAAATTGTGTTTTGAGAAGATGCATAGCAATGATTTATAAGAATAGACTAGGATATAATAAGCACCAACACTATATGTAGTTTAGCATATTATCCTGTTAATAGTTCTGATACAATAACCTAACGAAAATCACACTAAGACATAAAACCAATTAATCATCGGCATGCTCGCAAAAAATTCTATTTATTTCACAACTCGCGGTTCGCTAGTTTGAGTAAAACTTTATTTAACGATCAGCATCCGGTTAGCTTTTTTTGTGGTTCTAAAATTCACAAAATCATCCAGCAATATTAATGCTTTAATTTATTAACGAAAAATATTTTTCTCGAAGGTCGAAAAAAATTATTCGAGTTTCTTCATTGGATTGATTTGGTGACTCCCATCAAGCTTACATGCTATGGGATCTCATTTTAAAAAATTGAGACATAAACTTCGTAGGATATATAAGAAAATAATCAGTGTACTTGAAATAAAACTATCACACACTACACTTCATATAGAATGTTCATATTATTATAACTGTTGTTTACTTAAGTTTGTTCATAGAGACCTACAAAATCTTGAATCAACCCTTCTGCTGCTCCTACTGCTACATACAGAACCTTGAATCTACCCCTCTATGAGAGAGAGATACAAAAACTTGACCTTATTAAGTGTCAACATTCCATTAATAACAATAATGCTACTAAAATCTTGGTACCAAAACCACATTAAATAGAGAATCCCTCACAAAAAAGCCCTCTCAATCCAACCCTCCACGTGTCCCCTTCTAATTGCCTCCATCCTCCTATAAATACCACAGCACCATTTTCATCTCCAATCACCATCATATCAAACACAACAGTATTATTATAACCTAATCTTCCCCACCAAATTCCCGACCATGTCCACCAAGCACTTCTTTCTCATTACGCTCTTAGCACTTTCTTTGTCCCTTCCATCGCTCGCCAGGCAAGACCCTCAATTTTTCATCGACGACTTTGAATTGGGCGAAGATTTGCACAGGCGATGGCCAAAGCAGCCCATTATTTCTCCTTCACCGTCTTCTTCGGCCATTGACGAAGATGTGTATGATGAGTCTTTGAAGCACAAGCACAAGCGTGGACATGGGCCTTCGCCTTCGCCGAGTGCTAAGGAATGGAGTTTTGAAGGAGATGATGAAGGCGTATTAGATGAGTCTTTGAAGCTTAGGCACAAGAGGGCGCCGGCGCCCAGCCCTATTATACATCATTAGTGAAAGATGTAATGATTGATTTTGGAATGAATTTATATCTTGAATTGAAATAACGTTGATTTGAGGTGGAAGGGTTGTTGATGTGTTTTAGGGTTTGAATGACGTGGAGCGGAATTTAATTTGAAGAATTAACGTGCAGTCTTTATTTTTTTGATGAAAATTTGAATTAAAACAATAGAGAAGATAAAGACAAACAAACACGAAAAAGATTAAAACTTCGAACAAAATAATTAAAGAACATACTACGCTACGAACCAGTCTAACACTCCATAAGGAACGGCTATATTAAGCACAATTCTACTATTCGTTTTCTTGTGCAAAAGTAAATCTCCTTATATCGAGATATATACGAGTGTAGGTAGTCAGCAACCTATGACTACATCAGTTAAATTGTATGGTGTACCTGCGGGGATCGGGTACCTATGTGCAAAAATTTACTCTGTTAGGTACCTACATATAAAAAAAATCTGACAGTGTAGTCCAATTACAAGTTTTTATCCAAATAGTTACTTATGTGTAAAGACCTCTTATTTTGTTACCATGGATTTTTATCACGGTTAAAAATAGATGTAATTCATCGGTAACCACAAAGAAAAGTGCATCACTTTGGGCCTTAGTCAGATAATATCTTTTATATCAGGATGGGATTCAACTCCTATATACATGAGAAAGAATTGCACACACTAATCATCATATCATCTCTTAGGTTGAATTTATTCATATTTTCATCTTCTCATACAATATATCGTCTAGCTCTTCTGAGATTTTTACTATACTGAGAGAAAGAATGAAAGAAGTTTCGATTAACCATGAACGCTGGAGGAGCTTCTCCCTTCGAACGTAAATTTTTTTCCGATTTTTCAGATATTCGAGGAGGAGAGATTTCGAGTTGAATGACCGATTGATTCCAACGCTTCATTTTAGGCGGAGGATTTTTTTTTCTCTCATGATATTATTATATGTGAAGGATTTTTCTCGCTCATGATATATTATATGGATAAGATAAACCAAAAAGAAAAAAAAAAACTTATATTCGCATATATACATGTTGATGACCCAAGAGTTGTACAGTTGTACCTTAGCCGTGAGCTTATGCTGTCCTGAAACATTATAATAACATGAGAGATTTTTTACCAAATATCTCCAGAATAACCTTCGGAATCATATAAGCATGTACCCTAATATGTCAGCAGATTAATATATATATTCATTTCAGTTGCTTTTCTTCTGAAATTTGAGTACTCTGCTCGACCATTATTTAAATTATTGATATTAATAGTATAATATCATAGGCAGTTTCAACGAAAGTTGCATGTCATGTCTCAGGTGCGCATAGTTAGATAGCTGGCTTATCTTTAAAAAATGCATATATTATTAGATTTGACTCACTGATAATATCAATGAAACAAGAAAAGGTCAAATTGGATTATAAGTGGACTTTGCACTTTACAATAAACAATAAAAGTCAATTATTATGTATATGCTGCTCAAAAATTACGAAACGCTTATTGAATTTGATAGTTCAAACTTCAATGTACTAAAGTGAAGTACTTCGGACAATATTTAATTCGCAACGCTTGAATGTAGCCAATGGAATCTACAATTTGTTCATTATCCTCGTCCCAAATTTTTAACCCAAATAGCTATCGGCCCATCACTACACATTTTTTTTTTCCTATTATTGAATTGATCTCTCATTATTATATATATAGCAAACTGAGTCAGTCAGGTTAGTTTTTCTCAACCAAACTTGATCATACCATATTGATGCGGCCCGAAAAATCGACCCCTGCCATCAACAGTGCGCTGGAAGCTATCGGTCCGTCGCCGTTTCGAGCTCGCCGTCTTCGTCTTCGGCGGATCCCTGAAAAGTCACGAAAAATGAGCTAAAGGACGCCGTTTCGGCGACGCCCCTCCGACGCTCAAGTCAGATATTCGCTCGTCGACGTTGAAGCGTAAAATAAAATGAGATCAATCAATAATTAAAGAGAGTATGAAAGTACTGAAATAGCGTAGAACCCGTGATCGAAAGCAGCCTGATTTAATGATCATATTAGGCTATGAGAGTACGAGTTTTTCATGCCTGGACTTTCTTCATTCTGTGCGCGTATGTATGATTTCAACGAGAGAGAGAGAGGTGGTTGAGATGATAATTAGTGGTAGAGCGATAGATCAACGTACCTTGGTTGTGGGGAAATGATTGTATTTATCAATATGAGAAAAATAACCTCCACTAGCCCACGTTTGTTGCATTTCCCCATGTTCTCCCACTATGTCTTCTAGAATACCCCATATTGGTTCTTAGTTATTATATGATGTTGGCATGTTCTCCTCGTTTCTTTCCTCGATGTGGTGCTCGAGCAAGGCATCCTTCCTCGGTTAGCGCTCTTTAGCCCAAATGTCTCTCGCGCCTCGGGAGATAGTTTTCGCGGGAGATATTCCCGCCTATTTCGGTTAAACTCGAATATTTGACCGTAATATACGGGAATAACAATAGTCCCCCTCACAAATAGTCCAAAAGAGTGTTAGTGATTTTTGGACGTAGTATAGGTAAAATATTCGAGTATAAGATACGTCCTTTCCAAGCATCAGCCTTCCTGAATATCATGTTTACATATAAAGGATAAATATTCATACCCGACGATGTCCCGAGCGTTGTCATCTGCACTGCTCTCAAATTCCTCCTCGAAGTCGGCTTATGGAGACTCAAGTCGTGGGCGCTGCATTCGTTTCCTAGGCTCCGAGCCACAATTGTGAGGGAGGGAGTTCGCAAGTTTCGTGCCACATTCGTGGGCTTTTATCCCGAGCAGGTCGGGTCTTCGGTTCGTGGAGATCTATCCCGAGCAGGTCGGGTCTTCGAGCGAAATTCGTGGAGATTTGTGTCCGTCACAATTGTGGGCTCAGGAGGCCTGCCGCTCGAATACACCTTCCCCACGGACTTATTCAGATTCATGTGGTGTTCATCGAATTTGTTCGATCCCTCGAGCGTGGTTATAATAGGCGGCGTTGCATCGAGAGTCCCTGCACTCAAATACTCGAAGGAAGAGGTGAATGTGCTACAAAGTCCGTACCTGCCGATATTATTCGAGAAGTAACATCCGCGACTTTCAAAATTTCATAGCACATGATCAGACCCAACAGATAATCTTCGCAGCCAAATATCAACCCTAGCAGTCTTCTAAAAACTTGGAAGTCATCGAAGCAAATATAATCGGGTTTCTGGAGCTAAGTTATATTTATGTCACTGGCCCATTAATTCAACGGCCTGTTAAAATTCACAATAGCACGCCTAGGAAATATAGTTCTAGCAGTCAGCGAGATTCTTACTTAAAATAAATAAAAATATCATAATCCCAATTGCTTTCAAAATCCCAATTCGGCCCCCTAATTTCCAGATCTCATCAAGTTAGCTCCTAGGCATAATAACAGACTTGCTCCATCATTAAACAATACTTACCAATGAATCCCAAAACGTCAAAAACTTACAGACCGAATTTTACTTCCCGGTCGGCAGTAGATCTGCTGTCGGTAATCTGATACGAGACCTTCTCTCGATGTTGATAATCGATGTTGGTTCGCCCGATTTTTCACGTCGGCTATCAACCGTGTGGTGGTGTGGGCAGTTTTGGCCATCAATTTTGAGCGGCAGCGCCACGGCTGATTCTAGATGACGCACGAGGCATCTCTTCTGACGCAACAGTTTTCGGCATGTCCGATAGTGGGCTCGGCTTCGCCTAATCGTGCTCGAGACACATCGGTGGCTCCTGCGGTTGCGCTCGCGGGCGCCGATGACACTTCACCGAGTTCTTGAGATGTGTGGGTCGCAACTGACGATGGCCGAGGTTGGAGTACGGAGTGCGGTGGGCTGTGGCAACATCGCTCGGGTCTGATTTGTAACTGCTCGAGGGTCTGATTTTTCGTTTGCCACGGCTGGTTTTCAAGGTGGTGGTCCCATGGCGGGTTTTCCTGCATTCGATGTGATTTCTGGCGATCAATTGCAGCGATGGTAGTGATTCAGTGGGTTGGTCGAAGGTGGAACAAGATGAACAACAGCGACGAAGATGAAGCGGTGGCCACGAACGTCGCCAGCAAAATTTTATTTCGCCTGTGTGAATTTGCTGAAGGTCTGCGATATCATCGCTCGGGTCGGTTTTCTCTTTGGGATTGCTGGTTCATCAGCCGTTTCCAAGCGTGACTACGGCTGGTCCCTCGAACAGTTGTTCGAGAGTTGAGCCTCGACGAGGAGCTGCCCGCTTTGCACTCGCGAAGGTTAACTGGTCGGGGCGGCGATGCGAGCTCACGACGATAACGAAGCTTCATCCCGAGGTCTGAAAGGCGTTGAATTCGATGGATTTTACGGCGTGAGCTCGAAACGGCTTCAGATTTTCCGATTCTCCCAAGTGCAACCTTTTTATTTATCTGATTCCCACAGACGGCGCCAATTGATGCGGCCCGAAAAATCGACCCTGCCATCAACAGTGCGCTGGAAGCTATCGGTCCGTCGCCGTTTCGAGCTCGCCGTCTCGTCTTCGGCGGATCCCTGAAAAGTCACGAAAATGAGCTAAAGGACGCCGTTTCGGCGACGCCCCTCCGACGCTCAAGTCAGATATTCGCTCGTCGACGTTGAAGCGTAAAATAAATGAGATCAATCAATAATTAAAGAGAGTATGAAAGTACTGAAATAGCGTAGAACCGTGATCGAAAGCAGCCTGATTTAATGATCATATTAGCTATGAGAGTACGAGTTTTTCATGCCTGGACTTTCTTCATTCTGTGCGCGTATGTATGATTCAAAACGAGAGAGAGAGAGGGTGGTTGAGATGATAATTAGTGGTAGAGCGATAGATCAACGTACCTTGTTGTGGGGAAATGATTGTATTTATCAATATGAGAAAAATAACCTCCACTAGCCCACGTTTGTTGCATTTCCCCATGTTCTCCCACTATGTCTTCTAGAATACCCCATATTGGTTCTTAGTTATTATATGATGTTGGCATTTTCTCCTCGGTTCTTTCCTCGATGTGGTGCTCGAGCAAGGCATCCTTCCTCGGTTAGCGCTCTTTAGCCAAAGTCTCCTCGCGCCTCGGGAGATAGTTTTCGCGGGAGATATTTCCGCCTATTTCGGTTAAACTCGAATATTTGACCGGTAATATACGGGAATAACAATAGTCCCCCTCACAAATAGTCCAAAAGAGTGTTAGTGATTTTTGGACGTAGTATAGGTAAAATATTCGAGTATAAGATACGTCCTTTCCAAGCATCAGCCTTCCTGAATATCATGTTAACATATAAAGGATAAATATTCATACCCGACGATGTCCCGAGCGTTGTCATCTGCACTGCTCTCAAATTCCTCCTCGAAGTCGGCTTATGGAGACTCAAGTCGTGGGCGCTGCATTCGTTTCCTAGGCTCCGAGCCACAATTGTGAGGGAGGGAGTTCGCAAGTTTCGTGCCACATTCGTGGGCTTTTATCCCGAGCAGGTCGGGTCTTCGGTTCGTGGAGATCTATCCCGAGCAGGTCGGGTTCTTCGAGCGAAATTCGTGGAGATTTGTGTCCGTCACAATTGTGGGCTCAGGAGGCCTGCCGCTCGAATACACCTTCCCCACGGACTTATTCAGATTCATGTGGTGTTCATCGAATTTGTTCGATCCCTCGAGCGTGGTTATAATAGGCGGCGTTGCATCGAGAGTCCTGCACTCAAATAACTCGAAGGAAGAGGTGAATGTGCTACAAAGTCCGTACCTGCCGATATTATTCGAGAAGTAACATCCGCGACTTTCAAAATTTCATAGCACATGATCAGACCCAACAGATAATCTTCGCAGCCAAATATCAACCCTAGCAGTCTTCTAAAACCTTGGAAGTCATCGAAGCAAATATAATCGGGTTCTGGAGCTAAGTTATATTTATGTCACTGGCCCATTAATTCAACGGCCTGTTAAAATTCACAATAGCACGCCTAGGAAATATAGTTCTAGCAGTCAGCGAGATTCTTACTTAAAATAAATAAAAATATCATAATCCCAATTGCTTCAAAATCCCAATTCGGCCCCTAATTCAGATCTCATCAAGTTAGCTCCTAGGCATAATAACAGACTTGCTCCATCATTAAACAATACTTACCAATGAATCCCAAACGTCAAAAACTTACAGACCGAATTTTACTTCCCGGTCGGCAGTAGATCTGCTGTCGGTAATCTGATACGAGACTCTTCTCGTCGATGTTGATAATCGATGTTGGTTCGCCCGATTTTCACGTCGGCTATCAACCGTGTGGGTGTGTGGGGGCAGTTTTGGCCATCAATTTTGAGCGGCAGCGCCACGGCTGATTCTAGATGACGCACGAGGCATCTCTTCTGACGCAACAGTTTTCGGCATGTCCGATAGTGGGCTCGGCTTCGCCTAATCGTGCTCGAGACACATCGGTGGCTCTCTGCGGTTGCGCTCGCGGGCGCCGATGACACTTCACCGAGTCTTGAGATGTGTGGGTCGCAACTGACGATGGCCGAGGTTGGAGTACGAGTGCGGTGGGCTGTGGCAACATCGCTCGGGTCTGATTTGTAACTGCTCGAGGGTCTGATTTTTCGTTTGCCACGGCTGGTTTTCAAGGTGGTGGTCCATGGCGGGTTTTCCTGCATTCGATGTGATTCTGGCGATCAATTGCAGCGATGGTAGTGATTTCAGTGGGTTGGTCGAAGGTGGAACAAGATGAACAACAGCGACGAAGATGAAGCGGTGGCCCACGAACGTCGCCAGCAAAATTTAATTTCGCCTGTGTGAATTTGCTGAAGGTCTGCGATATCATCGCTCGGGTCGGTTTTCTCTTTGGGATTGCTGGTTCATCAGCCGTTTCCAAGCGTGACTACGGCTGGTCCCTCGAACAGTTGTTCGAGAGTTGAGCCTCGACGAGGAGCTGCCCGCCTTGCGCTCGCGAAGGTTAACTGGTCGGGGCGGCGATGCGAGCTCACGACGATAACGAAGCTTCATCCCGAGGTCTGAAAGGCGTTGAATTCGATGGATTTTACGGCGTGAGCTCGAAACGGCTTCAGATTTTCCGATTCTCCCAAGTGCAACCTTTTTATTTATCTGATTCCCACAGACGGCGCCAATTGATGCGGCCCGAAAAATCGACCCTGCCATCAACAGTGCGCTGGAAGCTATCGGTCCGTCGCCGTTTCGAGCTCGCCGTCTTCGTCTTCGGCGGATCCCTGAAAAGTCACGAAAAAATGAGCTAAAGGACGCCGTTTCGGCGACGCCCCTCCGACGCTCAAGTCAGATATTCGCTCGTCGACGTTGAAGCGTAAAATAAAATGAGATCAATCAATAATTAAAGAGAGTAAAGTACTGAAATAGCATAGAACCCGTGATCGAAAGCAGCCTGATTTAATGATCATATTAGGCTATGAGAGTACGAGTTTTTCATGCCTGGACTTTCTTCATTGTGTGCGCTTATGTAGATTCAAACGAGAGAGAGAGAGGTGGTTGAGATGATAATAGTGGTTTAGAGCGATAGATCAACGTACCTTGTTGTGGGGAAATGATGTATTATCAATATGAGAAAAATAACCTCTCTAGCCCATGTTTGTTGCATTCCCCATGTTCTCCACTATGTCTTCTAGAATATCCCATATTGGTTCTTAGTTATTATATGATGTTGGCATGTTCTCCTCGGTTCTTTCCTCGATGTGGTGCTCGAGCAAGGCATCCTTCCTCGGGTAGCACTCTTTAGCCAAATGTCTCTCGCGCCTCGGGAGATAGTTTTCGCGGGAGATATTCCCGCCTATTTCGATTAAACTCGAATATTTGACCGGTAATATACGGGAATAACACATATGATACATTCCTTATATCTGTTTGAAAGTGTCGTTGTTGAGAATGTTAATGTTGAGCATTCAGCATTGGCAATGCTGGAGTAACATTCTAGTCAATATTTGTTGGCCGAGAATGTTCCATATCTCAGTTTTATCTTTCATGCCCAAACTAATTTTTTAATGACGTGGCATTTTTTTTAGTATTATGCAGGTTATGGATAAGTGCTTGAATGGATCAAACCGTTGTGGAAAGAGTGTGGATGAGCGAGAGCAAAAATAAGAAATGAGCTTACTAAAAATAGGCGACTTGGAGCTCAACGTGAAGACCGAGCCTTGGAGCTGACCAAGTCGACTCCAAACGATCACTAACGGTCCATCACTTAGTGGACGTTAGTGGACGTTATGGGCTGTTACCAAGTCGTTGGTGAAGTCTTTAGAAGTCGAAGACATATATAAGGAGAATGACTTCCCGTTTGAAAAAAGGGGACTTACAACAAGCGGAAACGAGAGTACCAAAGCGAGTTCGAGCGAGTATCATCTATTTAGAGAGTTTTCTTTTAAGTCTAGCTTTTCAAAGGTC
Organism: Craterostigma plantagineum; assembly: GCA_027422505.1. Taxonomy (NCBI): domain Eukaryota; kingdom Viridiplantae; phylum Streptophyta; class Magnoliopsida; order Lamiales; family Linderniaceae; genus Craterostigma; species Craterostigma plantagineum. The sequence continues at coordinate 36,424 of JAPQWV010003102.1, forward strand.
GAAAGATCTTGTAGTTTGCAGAATCTTTTTTGATTCGTAGCTTACGCTAGGCTGGTTTTTTACTATCTGTTTTGATAGTTTGTAATCCATCTTTATAGTGGAGTTTTGCGTCTCGACGCACGCAGCAAGTTGTTTGACTGCTGCATAAAATCATCTCTCGTGTTCGTGTCGTTTTATCACTAAGTTATTATCATTTCCGCTGTGCGTTTCTAAGTGAGTGTGAGTGTTAGTCCAACATCACGTCCAACATCAGTTTACAATTAGTGTGTTTTACATCCATTAGAGCATCTCCAAGGGTCCTTATACATGAGTTGGACACCATGTATGAGGTTGAGGAGCTCCAACGACCCTCAAAACGCCACACCAAAATTGGGGGATTGAACAGTAACACGCTTAATATAGCGGGCCGTTACCTCTATAAATATATTTTAATTCCTTTTATCCTTAATTATTTGATTATATGTGTAATCATGATTAAATATGTATTAGCTAAAACTTCGTAATTTATTTTTTTGATAGTGTTTTGGAAAATTATATGATTATTTCATTTACTATAAAAAAATTAATGAATATTTTAGATCACTTAATTTATTGTGAAAGTATTCAATAAATTATTTTAAAATTCAAATTATAACGAAATGCATTCTTTAAATTAAATATAATAGATTATAGTGTGATTAATCCATATAGAGAAAAATATAGAGGGAGATGTTGGAGTTCAATGATACTGTTCAAACTCTATAGCTGAAGGAATTGTATGTTGCAACTTTATAGGTAGAGGAGCTGTTGGAGATGCTCTTGGTACGGGACCCCCTTCAGAGAAGATGAACAAGAAACTTAATAAAACAATCTTTTGTAGTGCAAATTAAGCTTGCATGTCAGCATTAGTTTGGTAATCGCCGATGGGACTTTGAACGTTATTATGGAATACGTAAACCTACGTAGATATATACAGCTAGCATTGATCGTATATGTGAATTTGACTGTTCAAAAGAGGATACAATGGTCAACGCCCACGTATAGAAGACATTGTCTTAATTAAGACCATGCAAAAAGTCTCCTTGTTAGTTGACTACTATATTAATTCAAACACGAATATATTTTAGTTAAATAATTTTGATAAGGCAACTCCCATAAATTAAAAATCGTGTATCACGGGTTTTAGTCCATAAATGTAGTTTAAGATATATTATTAAGCACACTTCAATACGACAGTGTCGATAATACTATACATCTGCATTATTGTCACTTGTCACTTTAATCTTTATAGTGATGTATTCATATATGGGGTGGAAACGGACATTTTGTATATTCGACAATATATTCAAGATATGGTTTTTCACACTGCAATCGTTTTATTGATATGATGCATGGCATGGCTAAGTAGTGTAGTGTTGTAAATGAATGGAACAAAATAATTTTACGGTTCGATTAATTCGGGAAAAAGACTAAATTCAAAAGCTACATTTTGAAGCCAAAACCACATTAAGAATCATGGCTCATTTTGAAGAGCCATTTGCTTGGAGTTACAATCCTATTTAAAGTTTTTAAATAAATTTCATTCTATACAACAATACAAAATACCTTGCATTTTCAAAAACCTATACTGTTAGAATAAATATAGTGTATCATTTAGATGCGATTATTAAATTTGTAAGAAGGCTTTCTATCAATGTGTCCATATAGTGGCTTAATGATGAACCAAGTTTCCTATTACGGAGAAATGCAATATAACTATCATTAGGAAATACCACACAGAATCGTAAAACGCAACTTTTGGTCGACATATTTCGGCTACTTTATTGTAGGCGGCTTTATGTTCGAAAACAAAAGGAAAAAGTCAACATACGTGAACTCGTTAATTATTTTAGTTTTTACCAATTATAAAAGAAAGTACTTATAGTTATGACAAATTCAAAAGCGATCTCCGATTTTACACCCCTAGACAAAATTAAGTTGTCTTCTATTCTAGAATAACATATCGTGTGAAATATTTAATGGTCAACTTGGCATTATTCAGTTGTGGAGGGCAATATAGTCTTCTTGCAACTCCACACACGTGCGCTGATTGATGTTGAATGGACCCCACCACCCTGAGAAAGTTCAGTCAAACTATATCGGTGAACATTATGAGCATCGAAGAAAATTCAAAGACTGCTCAAAGTTATGTATATCTTAATCTATAATTTATACTAGGGTCATTGGTTGATATGTTTATATTTACGAGAGTCTATTTAAATCAGAGTTTATATAAAAAAATAAATAACATGTATAAATCAAATGGGTGTTTAGTTAGTGGTTTATTAAACACGTGAGGAGGTGTGTTTATTTAAACATGTCTGCATGGGTTTAGAGTGTTTTATATAAACCAATTGTTTAGATAAACCAACGAACCAAACACACTAACATGAACCCACGTTTAAAATTACTAAACCCCTCAACCAAACATGCACTAACTCTCCTATTATTGAAAATGGTCTGTCAAAATAAATCGATCAAAATTTTATACTTTAATTATTTATTTATTAATAAATCATAATAACCAGCTCATTCTATTTTTAATATATCAATTATTAAATCATGTAGCTTTAAACCTCATAATAATCACGTCATTCTATTTTTAGGATATAATTTACTAAAATATCCACTAATAATTATGTAAGATATAATTATATAAGATATGTACATATACTAGTAACTTTTTCACCCTTAATTAATGCATGCGTATAAAAATGTATCATATTATTTCATTTAAATCTTTAATAGAATTAATTTAAATAGTTATCTATATTTATAAGTATATAACACAAAATTTGTGATTTATTATGATATTAGATGTAAAATATTAAGAAAAAGGATAAAAATGAGATATAGAACATTATACTACGTGTTTACAGTAAAAGATAATGGAAAACTTTTCAATTTTATTAATATTTACAAAAAAAGACTAAATCGACATACCAATGTGGCACCACCGCACCCTTAACATAATGGAATATATACTAGTTAAGTGATATCTTCTTATTTACTCAATCAGTTAACTTTATCCAAATAATATTACTATTAGCTAGAGATGATTCCGATTAATTCCTCTGTTCTGCATTTACCGTCTCAGATTTACACAAACTATAACGATTTGTACCTGAATACATCAACTCGTCACCAAAGTATTTAACGATTGTGAATTTTGCAAAAAAAAAAAAACATATGACATCTCTAAACTTACCAATTTTTTAACATCTCCAATCCCCTAAGGTTTATTTATGTGCAATAACAGTAGTAAGAATTTACCATTAAGAGCATCTCCAACGGTCCCTCAAATATGGAGTTGGACACCATAGATGAGGGTGGAGGAGCTCCAATGACCCCTCAAACCCTACTTCAAAATTGGGGATTTGAACAGTGTCCCGCGATCTGTAGCGGGGCACTGTTCACCCTCTATCCCTGTAATTTTTTTTTTAATTTCCTTTATTTGATTTTTGTGTGATTATTTGCGTAACAATGGTGGTGATGGAATGAAGACGACGATGTAGAAGAGAGAGATGATGGTGACGTGAGGTGAAATTAATAAATAAATAATTTATTTTAAAAGTGAGAGAGGACGTGTTGCACAGTGAGAAGAGGAGAAATTAATATCTACAATTTATTTTTTGATTGTGTTTGAAAAATTATACTTACGAATTATTTCATTTGGTACAAAATAAACTAATGAATATTTTAGATCTTTTAATTATATTAAAATAGTATATTCAGTAAATTATTTTAAAATCCAAATTATGACGAAAATGCATACTATAAATTAAAATAATAGATTATATATAGTGTGATTAATTCGTATAGAAGAAAATATAGAGGAGATTGTTGGAGTTCACTGGTACTGTTCAAACTCTATAGTTGGAGGAAATGTACTGTTGAAACTTTATAGATAGAGGAACTGTGGAGATAGCTAATCGCCGCCAAGAATGCTTCTAATAATCCATTGCATGACAACAGTTTTAACTGGTTCAAAGGTATCCAACTAACCTTTCATATAATAAGATTAACAGTGGATTTAATCAACCTACGAAATCTATATATATTATTAAAATATACAAAGGTAGACAGAAAGGGAAAGATCCAACTTCGAGGAAATTGCCACGCTTAGACTAAGTAGAATTTGTGAGAGTAAACAGATGCTTAATCCCTCCTTATGTAAGTTCATATATATATATATATATACTCAGCATTGGCATCATAATTTTCACACAAACACTCGCATTCTTGGCTGAACACTGAGAGAGAGAGAGAGAGAGAGAGAGAGAGAGAGAGAGAGAGAGAGAGAGAGAGAGAAGAGAGAAGAAGAAGAGAGGAGAAGAAGAAGAATATTTATTATTTAATTAATTGATTTTGTAAGTTAAAAATGGTGAGGGCTCCATGTTGTGAGAGGGAGGGCCTGAAGAAAGGGCCTTGGAGCTCCGAAGAAGATGAGATTTTAGTGTCTTTTATTCAGAAAAATGGCCATGAAAATTGGAGAGCTCTCCCTAAGCAATCTGGTAAATTAACTAATTATTCAAAATTTATATCTTATACACGCAATTTATATATATGTTTTTTTCCCTCATTTGCAGGGCTGTTGAGGTGTGGAAAGAGTTGCAGACTTCGATGGACGAACTATCTCAGGCCTGATGTAAAGAGGGGAAACTTCAGCCATGAAGAAGAACAAGCTATCATCGAACTTCATGAAAAGCTCGGAAATAGGTATGTATATCTGTAGCTAGGTTGCATTATTATATCTTAAGCTTACAAGAAACCTTCTTCTTTTTTTTAAATATGGTTATATTATTGTGCTAACGTCACATATACATCATTCAATGTTCTATCGCTAAAGAAGAAATCTAAAAGCATATATGTCCAACTTGGTTATTGTTTTTGTCATATCCACCAATAGGTTGAAGTTAATATGGATAAATATATAAATATATGTACATTTAAACAAATTTAAATAATCGTTTTAATGCCTTCGCTATCTATATCCATGCATGCTTGGAACTTTTGTAATCACAAACAGGTATATAAGATGCCCTAAGTATATAAAATAAACAAGCCTTAGAACAGACATTGCACGTAGTACTTTTGCATATTCTTAGGATTCTCCATCCAAGAATTACTCTAGTACTCGAGCTAATGATATGATGCCGGCCAATGATTACATCAAATGATAATAGATTTATTTATTTTTAAATCTTATTTCAGGTGGTCTGCAATTGCATCAAAGTTACCGGGAAGAACGGATAATGAGATAAAGAACGTTTGGCACACTCACATAAAGAAAAAACTCAAAGATTATCAGCCTCCTAAATTTCGAAGAAATAATAATAATAATAATAATAATAATAAAATAATAATAATAATAATAATAATAATATAAAATAATAACGACTCCGAGAGGCACACAACAACACCTCTTGAAATTCCCAAAGGAGACCCCAAAGATTTAGATGCATTCAGTTCGGACCAAAGTAACAACACTTGCGCCAGCGAAACGTCCTCGACGACAGACTCGTCGTGCGAAAGAACGGTCGTAAAGAACGACGAAATGGGCTACAGCTCGGAAAATTATTCTAAGATCGACGAAAGCTTTTGGTCCGAAGAACTGTCGAGTGAAACCATGGTCGATGACGAATTCAATTTTCAACTAATGGAGAGTGGGGAAGGTTATCGATGAAGATGTGGGCTTTTGGTACAATCTTTTCATGGGAGCTGAAGATAGCATTCTTAGTTCAACCAACTTTTAAGGGCTCCGTTGCAATTCTAGATTAGACGAAGGATATTCTTTAACACTTCATGTCAATTGTCATATATAATGAGAGGAGCCATGATACAAAATATTGTCCTAGTTCAAACCTCCATAATGGGAAAGATAGAGCAATTTCAAGAACCATAAAACCCTCCATTGCAAAAAAAAAAAAAAAAAAAACTCTCAACTTTGGCCAAGATAGGGCAGAGCAATTTCAAATAGAAAGTACCAAAGGCAGAGAATAAGCAGGCTAAAGGTAACAAATATTAAAGATCGAGGTTTCAAATTGACTTCAGATTCAGAATATGTTCATACAGATCACGGCACATTATGAAGTTTTTATAGTGATGGTAAGGTGTGAGGCCACCATTACCACTTATTGAAATAATAATTCGAAAACTGCAGCTACATCATGTCATCACTGCAACAACAACAAGGAGGATGAGAGCTCTAAGAAAGACAAGAGTACGCTAGAGCTTTCTCCTCGGACAACTCTGCAGCTGTCAAATCCAATTTCTTACGAGAGAACTCATCAATGGAGAGCCCTACAGTTAGAAAAAAAAAAAAAGAAAACACGAATTCAGAAATTAAAGTTAACATCAATAGACTCGAGAATAACGACGATGTTATTGTCTTTTGTTTTATAGTTTCAAACCTTGCACAATAGACCACTCTCCGTTCTTGCATATGACGGGGAAAGAATAGATGATACCAGCTGGAACATTGTAAGAGCCATCAGAGTATACACCCATCGAAACCCAAGTACCCTGAAATTATTTAATCCAAAAATGTATTCAGACAATCCGTTATATAATAATCATCAACTTGAAGTTTGATGTCAACAGATATATGTAAGGCCATCTCCAACCGAAAAACCTGTTCTCAAACCAAAATACAGTAAATGTCACATCAAACAGTAATTCTTCTCCAACCATTAAACTCATTTTCAAACTTAAAAGAATATTCTGAATATTCTTTTCCACATCAAAGTTTACAACTTTTCAATATTACCCATGCATTTTTACAACTTTATAAATTAGACAACAACTACGCCAAAAAAAAAACAAGGATATTATTTTAAATTTCAATAATGATTAGTACAATAATATATTTATTGTACAATAATATTAGTTTAAATTAGTAATATTAATAGTACAATAATATTATTTTATATTCAATAATAGAAATAAATGAGAAAACATTTAATAAAATAACTTTCGAAAACATTAATAAAATAACATTGAAAAGTGAAGTGGGTGACCAAAGAATAGAGAGGCGTCAGAGGTTTATTACTGTAAAAGAAGACAGTGTAAATAAAAGTTAACGATGGGTTACTTTGTATGACTTTAAAAGTTATAGGTGGATAAACAGTACAGACTTAAATATCGGTATAGAGGTGAGAGAAAACTGTGCAAACTCATTTTGGGTAAAACTTTAGGTATCGATTGGAGCAATTTTCCTATTTTGGGTTGTAAAATAAGCATCGGGTGGAGATGCTCTAAGAGTGACTGCTTACCTCAGGAGTTCCAAGGACCCAGTCACGGATATGGTCACAGGCAGAACTAGCAGCAGAAAGTGCACTCGACAACTTTCTGGCCTTGATAATTGCAGCACCACGCTGCTGAACAGTAGTTATGAACTCTGAGTTCAACCTATCAAAAATGAAATTCTGGAGTTATTAGGAAAGGGATGACATATAAATGCGACATGTTGCATAAAAGATCATTTACGGTATGCAACTTCTTTACCATTCGTCGTCAGCAACAAGCTCACGAACAGGTTTCTCTCCAGATGGTGTTTTCACGGTAGCATGGTTAACATCAGGGTACTGAGTCGAGGAGTGGTTTCCCCAGATGATGACATTTTTAACATCTGAAACTTGAACGTTCAATCTCTCCGAGATTTGACCGAGTGCCCTGTTATGGTCCAATCTGGTTAGACAAGTGATGTTCTTCTCAGGGATCGAAGGGGCAAACTCTTTCAGAATCAATGCATTGGTGTTGGCCGGATTAGCAACAACCAAAACCTGCAGAGGATTATAAATTTCTCAAAAAATCCCAACCAAAAATTGCAAGCACTAGTAGATTCTTTGCTCGCAAAGATAAGTAGATATGAAAAATTACCTTGCAGTTGGGAGCAGCATGTTTCTCAAGGGCAGAAGCTTGGGACTTGTAGATGGAGACATTCTTAGCCATTACATCTTTGCGTTCCATACCCTCTTTCCTAGGGAATCCACCAACCATAACAGCAACATTGACCCCTGTGCAAGCTTCAACAGCATCGGTAGTGGCCACAACACCTGATCCAAACACGGAAGAACGTAAAGCTCTTACCCACATGGTATCAAAACTATCGAAATTAAACAGAAACTGTTCTAAAGAGAAGGCCTTTGGTAAATGATAAACCTTTAAGAAGGGGAAATGCAGCATCAACCAACTCCATTTTAACTCCATTGAGTGCTTCAGCAGCCGGCGGAATATCAAGCATGTGGAGGATCACAGGTTGGTCAGGGCCCAACATTATACCACGGGCTATCATGGGAACAAGAGCATATCCAATTTGCCCTGCAAGAAGAAGACACATCATAAAATCCCCAGTAACATTATATCACCAGTAAATGATAGAAGAGCAAAGATGACAATTAAGAAAAAATCAAATCAAATTTAGTTCAATAAAATCAGCAATTTGTCATTCTTTCAGTACACTGCAGATAAACTTTTAATGAACTTCCTTCCCAACATAAGATGCTTTCAAACAGTTGCATATATCAGATCATTACTAGCCAATAGCCACATAGTAAAAAAAATGCAAAAAACCAGCTTCTGCACAGCAACCACACAAGACTAAATTTGTTAGCTGACTTTAACATTCCAAGTGGCATACAGTTTGACGAATTGAAGCACTTGAGTATCCTATCACTGAGTCAATAGACACTAGACAGTGATTAGAGACAATACAATCAGACTTCAAACCATCGTCATCTATTTTCCTCCCACAAAATCAGATTCATCTGAAGTTCAGAACCAAATATTCCGACATCTCTATAAAGAAAACACCGAATCATCAGATATTTGTGAGATGCATAAACTAAAGAAGTACCCGATCTAACATTTGACAAACCACTTAACACGCACAAAACCTTCCTTCGTCCAATTACTTATAAAAAAACAAGGAACGGCCACAAAACCAACAGAAAAAGCCGATCCAGCAACTCAAGTATAAACCAACAAATAAAGCACAGATCTACGATCTAAACTAGTACCTGCAGCACCAGTGACGAGAACACGAGCTGGTTCTTTGGCCATTGCTTCGCTATTAGATCGGAGCGTCGATGATACCGAGGAGACGATTTTGTGATCTGATGAAATAGAGCAGTGACGGAGCAAGCAAAGGAAGGGTTTAAGAAGAATGTGGCCTTTATTTAACACAGAATATTATGACTACGTCCAGGGTAAATTTTGCCGTTCCAAGGAGGATAAGATAATAATACAACATCGTTTAAATCTCATGCCTCGTGGTCCGTGACGTTGCGGCATCTGTAAGCGAAATTATCAAAGACACGTATTCGCTCATTTAATATTGAATTATGT
>JAPQWV010003103.1:0-45788 GCA_027422505.1 Craterostigma plantagineum
GATCTGGAGGCATTACGCTCTACGGAGAGCGGTGCGAGATATACACTACCAAAAGAGCTCAAGTACTTCTTTACGCAAGGAGTTGATATGAGTGCAGAGGAGTGGTTAGAGCTAGTTAAGGATTATGACTGCGAATCAACTACAACCCAGGCAAGGAGAACAGAGTGCCGATGCTTAAGCAGAAAACATTCAGTGCAGAACTCAACTGCTGGGAAGTCGAAGTCGTAAGGTTGGCGAAGTTGAGGAGCAGCTAGCAGCCTTAACCTTGCAACCAACGTTGCTGGAGCAAATCAAGACAGCGCTGAAACAGACGAATTGTATACGAAAATTAGGAAGACAGCCGGAACAAACAACCGGAGACTCCATGATAAGGGAAGACGGGCGACTGTTATTTCAAGGATCGGTTGTACGTACCAGACAACGCTGAGCTAAGAAGGACAATAATGACGGAAGCCATGCCACTGCATACTCAGTACATCCAGGCAACGAAGATGTACAGAGGTTTGAAGGAGAACTACTGGTGGCCAGGCATGAAAAAGGACATCGCGACTTTCGTGAGTCAGTGCCTGACGTGCCAGCAGATAAAAGCCGAGCATCAAAGGCCGGCGGGAACCCTACAACCGTTACCCATTCCGGAATGGAAATGGGATAACATAACCATGGATTTCGTGGTAGGACTGCCGAGGAACACGAAGGGGCACGACGCGATTTGGTGATTGTCGACAGACTCACCAAGTCTGCCCATTTCCTGCCGATTAGCACGACATTTTCCATGGAACGGTACGCGGAGCTCTATATCCAAGAAATAGTGCGACTGCACGGCGTTCCATCCTCAATAGTCTCGGATCGCGACTCCAGATTTCTTTCGAAATTTTGACGAGCTTGCAAAAGGCGATGGGAACGAAGCTATCTTTTAGTAACCGCCTACCATCCGCAGACGGACGGTCAATCCGAGCGAACCATCCAGACCCTGGAGGACATGCTCCGAGCGTGTGTACTCGATTTCAAAGGGAATTGGAGTAAGTACCTCCCACTGATCGAGTTCTCCTATAACAATAGCTACCACGTCACCATTGGGATGGCACCGTACGAAGCGCTATACGGCGAAAGTGCAGATCCCCAGTACATTGGACGAGGTTGGCGAACGGGCAGTGTTAGCCCTGACATAGTACGAGAAATGACGGAAGCCATTACCACCATACGAGAAAGAATGCGAACGGCACAGAGTCGACAGAAAAGCTACGCTGATCGAAGACGTCGACCATTAGAATTTGAAGAGGGAGATATGGTGTTCGTGAAAGTATCACCGATGAAGGGCGTGAAAAGATTTGGGAAGAAAGGGAAGCTAAGCCCTAGATATATCCGTCCATTTAGGATACTGAAGAAGTTGGTGAGGTGGCATACCAATTAGAACTGCCAGCCTCATTATCGCAAGTGCATGACGTGTTCCACGTCTCTACACTGCGGAAATACATAGCTGACCCGAACCACGTGCTAGGAAACGAATCTCTACATCACGATTGAAACCGGATCTAAGCTACGAAGAGACTCGGTGGAGATATTGATGTACGAGACCAAAAGACTTAGGAACAAAGACATTTCTTTAGTAAAAGTGTTGGTGGCGGAACCAGTCCACGGAAGAAGCCACATGGGAACTGGAGGACGAAATGCGAATTCGTTACCCCGATTTGTTTCACGAGGGCTGATTTCGGGGGCGAATCCTCCTTAAGGGGGGGGAGGATGTAGGACCCCGGTCCCTGCAAACTAGGTCGGCCAATAAATTATGTCTATGACTTACGTAATTTTGTGTTAATTACGTCTATGTTATTTATGCGGATTCGTGAAATTCATGCTCGTGACTTTTATGAGAATTACGTGCAATTTCGTGCCAAGGACTGTGTGTTCAATACGGTCCTAATTAAGAAGGATAATTTTCGAAAAGGGCGACAGAAATGGCTAATGAAAAGAATAGGGCTAGGGAAATATTTTGGACCATAAACTTAATATACTAGGAATTACCAAGTGGGCTAACACCTAAACTTTAGGCCCAATTCAAGAAATACCAACTTTGGAGACAAGTTCCCCCAAAACAAGGATATCCCACGCCAACTCTAAACCACACCCTAAAGGCTTATGAAAAAATATCTTAGCAAACTAACTCAAAAAAAAAAAAAAAACTCGACAACCACCCAAGAAAACCCCACGAAGCAAGAAAGAAAAGGAGAGAAGCCGAGCCAAATTCGAACCAAGAAGCTTGAGAATTCGAAGTTGGTAAGTAAAACCCCCTCCCTAAGCTCTTAATTATTTACTTTAGATGTAGTTGAAAGTATTAATGGCGATTAAATGCAAGTGGTTGGAGAAGCCACGAGAAACCCTAAATACCGAATTTAAGTTCGTAATAAAGATTTTCGTGGGAGCAAATATGGAGTTAAGTAGCTTAGTATGTGCTTTAGAACTTAGAATGCTAGGAAGAACAAGCTATGGAGCAAGATCGAGGGGTGAAAACGATGATAAAAGTCGAAGTATGATATCGGGTCATTTATTAGGATAAATGTCGCATGAAATGTCGACATAACTTATATATCGACATTTTAATAAATGTCGAGACCCATGCAAGTTACATGTCGACATTTCCTAATGAAAAATCGAAACCATGGTAATAAAATGTCGAATTGTTAGGAAATATGTCGATATAAAGTCGAGGTGAAATTGGATGTCGACATCTAATATTTCAAATGTCGAGTCATGCTATTAGGATAAATGTCGAGGTAGGATAGTAAAAAAAAAATGAGTCGAGTCCTTCAACTTGGAGGAGATGTCGAACTCAAAGAAATCGATATAAATGTCGACATTAAGTCGAGAACCAATGAACAATGTCGAGCCATGTTGAGCTATATCGACATTTACTTCAAAATGCCGAATTAAAATGCTAGATAAAATGTCGACATCTCATGTTCCGAGATAACTGGATAAAATGTCGAATGAAAGGTATAATGTCGAGATAAATACCGAAATAAAAGGAATAAAAATGTCGAGTCTTCCTATTGGGATGAAATGTCGGGTTCAAAGGGGGTCGACATAAATGTCGAGACCTTGAAAATGTCGAGGTTTAGATTGGATCCTATGTCGACATTTCCCGTTACAAATGTCGAAGTATAATGTCGATATACCCCAAGATAAAATGTCGAAATGTTAGGTAGAATATCGAAACTTGGAATGTCAAGATTCGGGCAAAAGTTTATGTCGACATTTTTGTTGATTTAAAACCCGAAATCTAAGTCTAATATATCACTCGACATTTGGGTTAAAATGTCGAGATTACTAAGTGTCGAGATTTTAAATAACCCAAAGGCCGAATTCCTATACATGTAATACCGAGATCTTTACATACTCCATTAAGTAAAATATTTCAACACATTTCAAGTACATAGATAACTAATATTTTAGAAAATATACTGATATAATAATTTTATGATTAAGGTCGAAAAAATTAGGAATTTCGCCGAACCAGTAGCAGCTATTCTACGGACTCCAGACTCCAAGTAGAAATTTCAACTACAGTACGTAACTTGCCTGCGTCCGATGATGTGAATTTACGTGCTCGTGTATTTTACGTGAAACGTGCATGTTAAGATAAGATTATTTTATTTGCATGATAAGCATGATCTGCATATTCACATGAGCATGTCACGAGCACTTGCACGCACAAGTAGTAAGTATGACGCGAGGTAGAAGCGTGCATAAGATCACCTGTGTGCGATGTATACTCGCCGATATTGGCGTTTGTGTCGACTCAATGAAGAGTCACGGCTACCCTTATGCGGCCATGGAAAAAGAAGCCATAAGGCCTGTATAAGAGGCTGGGGGAATACCCCGTATGCGGGAGATGCAACATGGAGGATGCGGCCCGGGGCACGCACTGAGTAAGGGAAGATTCCTGCGGGTGACCTTCTAGTGCGTAAAGCACTAACCGGGAGGGAAGATTCCTTCGGGTTACCTCCGCGGTTAGTGGCCTCGGTGTTGGCTACCAGTGAGAAGCGTCCGCGTGGAGGCCACATTTAGTAAGGGAAGATTCCTTCGGGTGACCTTCTAGTGTGAGAACCTCCACATATGAGATCTCTATGAAATGGCGCATAGTGGGATAGAAAGCCGAGGGCCCGTACGAAGTAAGAGTATAAGAAAATAAGTATGAGTCAGAAAAAGGACAAGAAAATGAGAAGGAGAGTATGAGCATTAGAAAACGACGACGTTGGATTGTCGATCGTTAGGACACGTGCATACATGCATAATTTCTGCTTACTGAGCCTCGGTGGCTCATTCTTTATGTTACGTATTGTAGGTACTGACGATATCACGGTACGTGATCCGACCATTACGCGAGGCCGATCTTTTGAAGCTATCCGGCTGCTTTTGAGGTGGGAGTGTGTGTATGGATGACAACCTGTGAAGGCCGGCGCATAGGGAGCTTTTGACACGCTACACACACACACACACTTGTATTTTGTGTAGACATGATTTCGATGATTCGTAGAACGAGTTACGAATATTCTTTTGACATGTATATAAGAATCCCGCATGCACGTTTTAAAATGAAAAATTTTATTCGCATTTTTAACGTATACGCACAATAACAAAGCATTAACACTTAGAATTAGAACGGAATATGAGGGCGGGACGCCGGGTCCTGACAATGTATGCCAAGTTTCTTATGGGATGCATATAGAATTTACCTACGTAGTTGCTCGCATCGCTTACAGTCGTGTATGTGGAGCAACCCAAGATACCATACACGTTGGGATGTTTGGCTGCCCTGGTCGCATACCAGTCATGAGTGTGGAGTAGCTCTCCTAGTACCTACCCATGCTGGGAATCTGCAGAAACTTATCGGGACTTTGGTACCCATTTTTGGATGGGTCCTCCCTTATTAGCAGAAAACAGTTTAAGCACATTTGGTTCAAATATTGATCCTAACTCATCCTTTACAGTCTTATTCAATTTGATTTGTGATTTTGGATTCCAAGTTTGTGAACCTTAGAGGGAAATGACATATCAGCGCTAGTGAATGTATGTCTAGGTCTACAAGATCTAATGATTTCCCCTAGCCAGTCGCATATGGTGTCTTTCAGACTTAATCTGAACTGGATATTGCATGTGAGAATACGAGCATAAAGCATTATAAGCATCAGTAACAGGAGTACTGGTATTCCTACGACAATAATGCACGTCATTCACATTATAGTGATAATTGTGCGGGGTTTGAAAAGTTCGCTTGCTTAAGCTTGGAACATCTTCTTTGCACGCTTCCCTTTCTCTTTTAAGTAGAATATGAGTGGAAAATTCTTGATCATTTTCGACCTTAATTTTGGAATTTACTGTTGATTTTCCTTTCTCCTTCCTAATCTTTATTTGTTCCTTAGCAATTTTTAGCGCTTTGCTTTTACTTAACATTTCAGCTTCAGTCAAAGTTGACAGAATGATTACTAGCAAAAGCCTTCTCAGTTTTAGGAACAATGATGCTTCTTTTAGTTTTTGTTTTCTTTACCTGTTTTGAGCAAGATGTATTATTTGACAAATCTTTGAAACAGATAAAGACGGGAATTTTTAGATAAAAAATCCCCTTTAAAAGCTTTTCCTTTTCAGCGCCAAAACCTATCATTTCAGAGTCCAAAGTATCTTGTAAATCTTTCAATTTACAAAGAGTCTCTGGAGTATCACATATAGTAGGTTTTTTATCATGTAAATTATTTTCCCCGATAGAAATTAAGTTAGAAGGAGAGTTTTTGTCTGTTGGACCTAAATTCGAAATATCAGTCTCAAATCGTTTAATCGAAGAGTAAAGCATACGATGTTCCTCTAAGACAGTTTCATATTTTGTGGGACTTCATTTCGCTCAGCTTCGCAAGAACGTAAACTATTACTCATCTCGCAGACCATCTTTTCACTATCTTCTAACTTAGTTTCTAAGCTAATGATCTTAGACTTTGCAATGGTCAAATCTTCATTAGCATAGGCTAGGATTTCTTGTTGCTTAAGCAACACGGAGTAATTACTAGCAAGTCTTGCTTCTAATTCCTCAATTTTCCTAGCTTGAGCATCCATTTTAATAAATCTATTATTATTAATTAATTTTTCTTGATTAAAAAACTTGGCTTTCGCAAGTTCTGTTTCGAAAAGTTTGGTTTATTTTGAGAAGTATCGTGAAGCATCTAAGAAAGTCAGTGTCAAGTATTTTTGGTGTGCACCTAGAAATTTTGAGATAATTTCAAAACCTTCGTGAAAATGACCAAGACTTTTTCTATAATTTGCCAATGATGTCCTAAGTTGATTGTTTGATATAAATGATCGTTGACAAGTTTTTTGGATTTGCTTAAATTTTTGTTTTTACGAAAACGTCGTCTACAACGAAAATTTTGGACCCGAAAAATTTATTTTGAAAAATTTGGAAGCAAAAGTTTATAAATCGTTGTGTCCGTTGGACTCAAAAAAATTTCTCTATCAAATGATGTATGAAAAAAAAATTGTTTTTTTCCAGGTACTGTAGCAAATCGGGTATTGTAGCAGTTTCGGGCGATCACTGTAGCTATTTGGGTACTCTAGAGGTTTTGGCGATTAATGTAGCAATTTCGGGTACTGTAGCAGTTTCGGGTGCTGTAGCAGTTTCGGGTACTGTTCATCGGGCGATTCTGTAGCGTTTCGGGCGACTAATGTTTTTTTTTAATCAGTCCAATTTCTGGTGTTGACCAGTCAAGTTTCGGGTCGACCAGTCCAGTTTCAGGTTTGACCAGTCAAAATTGGATTAACCATTCAAATTTCGGGTGTTGACCAGTCAAATTTCGGGTTGACCAGTCAAGTTTCGGGTCTGACCAGTCAGTTTCGCCTGAAACTGAATAAAAACGCCCGAAACTGAGGAAATTGGTACTGTAGCAGAATAGGGTACTGTAGCAATCGGGCGATTTGTTCATCTACCCGATCCTGGACTGAAAACTGACGAAAAACAGATCCGATTTCTACCCAAGACTCACCCAAATCAACTGAAAAATATTGGGTAATCACTTCAAATCACTCGAAAACAAGCTAATTACCTCTTGAGCTTGTAAAATCAGTAAAATCAACTCAAAAACTCAAGAAATAGCAGAAATTCGAACCCAAAAAAGAAATACCCAACAATTTCAGAAATCGTTCAAATCCGAACCTGTTTTGCCCTGATACCACTTTTTGGTCCCTATTCTATCCAACAACACTGACCTAGGACGATTTACCACGCTATTGATGTAGATTTAAAAGCTTAGACGTGGGGTGTGTTTGCTCCACGAAGGTGAAAGCTGTCAAAATAATTTACTATTCAACACACACGCAACTCACACATACTACACCAAAAACACACACCCTAATGAATTAGGGTTTGGGGGTATACATACCTCATTAGTTGGTAATTATATCCCTAGTAACTAAGAACTAGAATATTACAAACTAGCCCAAAGTTAATGAAATACAAGCCAACTAAGATAAACACAATGAAATTGAACACTATAAAATATTTCTAACAAGATGGCTTCTGCATACGACAGTTCACAACTCGCATTTACTGGTGTGTTGGCACAAAACCAACAGATTATGGCAACAACTCAAGATTCAACGTCAGAACAAGCTCTGAGACTTGCATTGGAGGACTTGGACTCTCTCTTTGAGCCTGTATATCGGCCAGACTCCATTATTTGCTACACCTTTTGTAACATCCCGTCCCATACCGGGTGTCACTATAGCATCCGTCCCTACCGAGACCAGTGGGGTTGGGCCCACCACACTCCGACTGATAGTCTGGCCCCACTGTACCACCACTTAACCTTTCAGCGTGCTTCGTCCTCGCTCACACGCACCCTGGGCAAACTTCCCAGGGTGTCACCCATCCTAAGATTGCTTCAAGTCAAGCACGCTTAACTTCGAAGTTCTTTCGGATGGACTCCCGAAAAGGTAGGTCGACCTTGGTGATATGAGTAGTACTATCAATTCTGTTATACGATTCTTAGCCTGACACGCCCATACATTGTCAGTCTCAGGATCCCCTCTCATTCGGGTGTCGCATCGGTTCGTTCATGTATCCCTTCGCCTAGAAGCCTGCCAGGAGCCGCTCCTTGTCCGTGCATCTCTTTGACACCGGCGATCACTCCCCGCCCTCGTCGGCCCCGAGCGTCACATGCCCACCAGCTTTCGCCTGCTTCGTCCCCGAACAAGCACCGCACTGCGAGAGGTTGTGCTCTGATACCACCTGTAACATCCCGTCCCATACCGGGTGTAACTATAGCATCCGTCCCTACCGAGACCAGTGGGGCTGGGCCCACCAAACTCCAACTGATAGTCTGGCCCCACTGTACCACCACTTAACCTTTCAGCGTGCTTCGTCCTCGCTCACACGCACCCTGGGCAAACTTCCCAGGGTGTCACCCATCCTAAGATTGCTTCAAGTCAAGCACGCTTAACTTCGAAGTTCTTTCGGATGGACTCCCGAAAAGGTACGTCGACCTTGGTGATATGAGTAGTACTATCAATTCTGTTATACGATTCTTAGCCTGACACGCCCATACATTGTCAGTCTCAGGATCCCCTCTCATTCGGGTGTCGCATCGGTTCGTTCACATACCCCTTCGCCTAGAAGCCTGCCAGGAGCCGCTCCTTGTCCGTGCATCTCTTTGACACCGGCGATCACTCCCCGCCCTCGTCGGCCCCGGGCGTCACATGCCCACCAGCTTCCGCCTGGTTCGTCCCCGAACCAGCACCGTACTGCGAGAGGTTGTGCTCTGATACCACCTGTAACATCCCGTCCTATACCGGGTGTAACTATAGCATCCGTCCCTACCGAGACCAGTGGGGCTGGGCCCACCAAACTCCAACTGATAGTCTGGCCCCACTGTACCACCACTTAACCTTTCAGCGTGCTTCGTCCTCGCTCACAGGCACCCTGGGCAAACTTCCCACGGGGTCACCCATCCTAAGATTGCTTCAAGTCAAGCACGCTTAACTTCAAAGTTCTTTTGGGATGGACTCCCGAAAAGGTACGTCGACCTTGGTGATATGAGTAGTACTATCAATTCTGTTATACGATTCTTAGCCTGACACGCCCATACATTGTCAGTCTCAGGATCCCCTCTCATTCGGGTGTCGCATCGGTTCGTTCATGTACCCCTTCGCCTAGAAGCCTGCCAGGAGCCGCTCCTTGTCCGTGCATCTCTTTGACACCGGCGATCACTCCCCGCCCTCGTCGGCCCCGGGCGTCACACCTTTAGTGGATCCCCCACTCGACCAGGCCGATGTATCAAACTCTTCAAATGTCCCCACCTCGCCCGATTCAGAATTACCACAGAACACTGAAGAACCTACCTTGGTTTTTGAGGAAGTCTCGTCAGAGTCACTCAATTCAAGTATAGAAATAGAACTACCTCAATCTAATGAATAACATGGGATTATTGGAAATCTCGGTCCACAAATGACTGATGCATCTACTTCAACTTTACCTCATGACCGCAAGTGGACTCGGGTACATCCGGTTGATCAGATTATTGGTGATCCTTCGAGTGGAGTACGGACAAGACATCAACACCGTCTCTTTAGTTGCTTCTTAAGCCAAAATGAGCCAACCAATCTAGCAGACGCACTTAAAGACCCTGATTGGGTAATAGCAATGGAAGACTAAATCAACCCATTCGAGCGTCTCCAAGTGTGGACATTAGTACCCGTCCGAATGGGAAAACAATTATCGAGAAAAAATGGGTCTTTAAGAACAAAAAGAATGAAGATGGGGAAGTGATCCGGAATAAAGCAAGGCTAGTTGCGAAGGGATATAACCAACAGAAAGGCATTGACTACGACGAGACTTATGCTCATGTTGCCCGAATCGAAGCCATCCGCCTTTTTCTTGGCGTATGCTGTAACATCCCTCACTTTCTAATTAAGTTTGGTAGCGGATTTTCGCAACGAAAGCTGCGGAAAACCCATTTTACAAAAAACTTTCTATTGAAACCGAATATATTACAGGCGCACACAATACAAACATCATATTTTACATGCGAATATGTTATGCACACGCCTTATCTTACAAAGACTATAGCATCACACCTTAAAATATGTAAACACACTAAAATCTCTCCACAGGTCGTCATCCATGTACAGCCCCGCCCTCAAAAGTCCATAGAGCACCGCCGTCAGCCCGCCTCAGTCGCGACGTGCATCAGCGTCGAGCTCGGTACCTACAACACGGAAACCCTGAGCGATTTGCTCAGTAGGTGAATAAAATGCATGAATGCAAATGTACACTAAATCTCATATCCCGAATACCTCGCGTTCCTATGCACACTTTTTCTTTTCTCATACTTAAACTTCACTCAAACTAACATACACCAGAATATTACACCTAGACTCTATTCCCACGGTTTGCACCTCAGACTGTACTACCATACATCTGAGTAGACGAGTGGCTCACCCCCGTCTCCTGCAAACAACCGACAGTTTACACCTCAGACTGTACTACCATACATCTGAGTAGACAAGTAGCTCACTCCGTCTCCCGTCCAACAGTCTACACAACACACTGCACTCCCATGCATCTGAATAGATGAGTCGCTCACGCCCATCTCCCATCAACGGTTTACATCTCGGATAGCACCCCCATGCATTCGAGTACACGAGTCACTCGTGCCCGTCTCCCGCTAATAACTGACGGTTTGCACCTCGAGCTGCACTCCCATGCAACAGAGTAGACGAGTCACTCATGCTCGTCTCCCGTCCGACACCCTAATACTAGCCCCAATTTTACCTCAACTCAACAACCACGTATTTAGTCACCACCTACCCCTTTCAACCTTAAAGCAAAATGTCACCGTTCTATACTGTGCTAAATTCTCGTACATATGGTATGCAATCAAGTGCAAATAAATACAATGTTGTAAATGAATAAAATTCTAGTTCTCTCAAAAATTCCAGCTCTACCCCACAATGCACATAAAAATATTTCCCCAAAAATTCTCAAAATAATAATTCGTTAGAATACACTAAAAATAATGCCCCGAATAATTCTAATTGTGCTCGAAATATAAGATTACGACCTGAAAATAATATAAACATAAACAATCAAAAACTCTACATCAATAGCTCTTCTTAAAGACTCCAAAACTAAGTTCTGCTCGCAAGTAAACTTAGTTTAATATCTAGTCAACCTATAAAATCACTATACCAAAAAGTTAGGAAACACCGAAAACTTCTAAGTGATAAAACACTCAATGCCGTAAATAGCATATTGTCGAAAACCTCCAAATCATTACTAATATTTAAACATTCAATAATAATTCAACTTAAGTTCATATAGATACCGAAACATATACAATGTTCTAGAACAAATCCTACACCTAAATAACGGATCATACGCCAAAATCGTACTACGCTTCTCATCTTCCTATGTTTCAAAGTAGTTCTTATACCTAAAACTCTTTGTATAATACAAATACACCCTTAACCCTCACTAATTCCTTCTTAATATAGTCATCTAAAAATCTGGGAAATCCCAACACCTAAGTCACGAAAACCTCAGAATCATTTTAAGCCTATATTAAAAATTACACAAACCATAAGCCGAACACCTTAGGAAGTAATATATACCAAACATTATAGATCACGAAATACTTTTACCATAATTATGCCAAAGTCTTTAGTGTAAGTAATAATGCAGAAAACCTATGGACCACATTTGATAATAACGCCAAACAAAAGAAAACTTGGGTAATGAAGTCACGACATTTTTTTTTTTTTTTTTAATGATCTATCGAAAGTGGTGCGCACTTGAAAATAGAATATTGAAAACTACTTTGTACAAACACCAACGCATCATTCACATAATTATTTCATCAATCTAAAGATCCAACCTTAAATTGCTTTGAACTTCGAAATTTCTCAAAATATCATCTAACATAGGATCGAAACTTCTAATTACCACATAACATAATACAGAAATTATCCATTTGAGCATACAACCACTTCAAGAATCTAAGAAAACCCTAACATGTACTTCACCTAAATTCAATAGTAATCACAAAAACTTTCCTTGGTTCATTTACTAAACTTCTATTCTCGTTAATTAAATTTGTATTACCATTCTCTAAATATTCCATCATAGTACTAAGGTTTAAAAATAATCATATAAGCACCCACGCACCATTCCAAAAATTCTGGAAAAAACCTAACATGCTAATCACGCAAACCCTCATATGACTTCATCTAAAACATCAGTTGAAATTATTCGAATCACATAAACACTTCAAAAACCTCATAAAAATAATACCGAACCACACAGAACATCAAAACAACATAAGCATAGTAAGCACGTGATATTTACGTGTTGTAGATGAATTATTCACCTACCTCACGTCCGAAGATTGGTTACAGAATTTTTCCTAGGTTTCACAAATCTGTTCTTTGTCAAAAATCAAGTTTTCTTTCTTGGCTTGCTCTCCTATTCTTCTTGGTTCATCACGATCGCTTCTTTTTACTTAATAATGGGTATATATTTTAACTTGTATGATTTGATAAGTAGCTAAGTGACGAACCTTACACAATGGAGTAAGTAAATTTCGTCGCTAGTGTAAGTTATTTTATTAATATTTTCTACTAATCCTTGTTGCAATCTCTTAATTACTATAAATATTATAAGTATTAGTTATGTGTTAACATCATCAACGAAAACTTCCAACTCTATTTAAGTAATAAGAAAACTTCACTTGCCAATGAGGCTTGGCTCTAGTGGCCAAGCTGAGGCATCCAAAGTTCATGTGATTAGGAGGTCAGGGGTTCGAACCCCACCTCCCACATGACTTTGGAAAATCCCCATGGGCTTAGGCCCATGACTATCGTTGTTGGGTGGGTTTGGGATGTATCCATCTGACCCCGGGGATTAGTCCCACCTCTGGAGTGTGTGGCGATTAGCCCATAGCCGGGCTGTGTGGGGATACCTCGGGACTGAAAAAAAAAAAAAAAAAAAAAAATAAGAAAACTTCACTTTGTCCGTATTCCTTGTTTTATTATATTCTCAATGCTTAGACTTATCCCATAACCATTATTATTATTATAAATATGTATGTCTCATTACCATCATGAAAACTTCTATATATATAATGTCAAAGCACGAAAAGTGTATATGCACAACGGCGGATCTACGTTATGGCTGGAGGGGGCCACGGCCCCCCCGAGAATTTTCGGAAACTCTAGTATTATGTATATAGTATGAACATATGTTATGATAAGGAAGTTTTCCTGATATGTAATTCAATTATCTAATCAGTAGTGCAATGGCTGGGAACGCCTATAGCAGGGGATAGGTCATTGGTTCGAATCAATATGCTTCAAACGTTCTATTGTATAATTGTTTTTAACATTTTTCTTTATCTTTTCTTTTTCCTCCTCTTTTTTACCTGTCTTTTTACTTTAGTTATTTAACTTTTTCTAGTTCTCTATTAACTTAACAATTTCAATTCTTTTACATCAATATTTATTATTGAATCCATAAAATTCTAATATTTGATATTTTTACTTTTTAGTCTTATTTAAATCTCTATTCAACGCTTTATTTCTTTTTAACTTCCTATTCGTTTAAGTTTAATTCAACAATTTAAAGTCTTTTAACTAGTATTTATTCTTTTTAACTTTTCTATCCATTTTAAGACTATAAAAATTAATTCTTTTAATTAATATTTACTGACTTTAATTCTATCCATTTAGATATTAATATTGTGAGGCTTTATCGTTATTCGAGATCCGTCGAGGATTTTTTCTGTTTCTCTTAATTGATATTTTCGTAGTCCTATTTTTTTTTTTTTATTTTATGATCGTATATTTCATGTGTTTCAATCAAAAAATCTTTTTCATTGATAAGTTCTCCATTTAGAAACGAATATATATTTCTAAGTTAACCTCTTTACAGCGTCAATTTATATTACGGCCCCCCGATAAAATATTTCTGGATCCGCCCCTGTATATGCATCATGTGTAACTATTCTATGTCACTGTATCTGACCACTAAAGTTTCTTTATCATCATATCACATCTAGGAAAACTTTGATAGCTTTATCTAATTATTATATATGTTACATGATGTGCTAAGGACAATTGGTACCGAAAACTTAATACAAGAATAAACTAAATTCTAGGTGTTTGTGAAAAATTTTTTTCGTTATGAAAACTTAGATCTTAGTTTTTCCACCTCACTGAATGTATTATATATATATATATATGTATATATATATATATATATATATATATATCTACCTAACGAAAACTTTTCTTTATTAAATTTCTTCTTTTTTTTCTAAGTTGCGTAATTTCGCTAACTACAACGTAACCCCGTATTAAATTTCTACGGGTATTACATTCTTCCCCCCTTAAAAAGAATTTCGTCCCCGAAATTCGCCGACCGGTGTATCTCGGGGTTACGATTTCTTCTATTCCTTGATCTATCAGCATTCTACTAAGGTAGATTTTATTCTCACCTTTATATCACGCAATCTAGCGCGACACATTTAAATTTGTGGCCCGGTTTCTAGGTTCATCAAATATGGTTATTAGTACATCACATATTATTAACTTACATGTCACTATTGTTGGGATTGATTCCTCCTCCTCATTAGTTAAAGTGAATACTCGAGCTTGGGCCAATGGTGGTCGTACGACTGCTGGCGCTGGATTTTGGGGCAGATTTGTCTGACACGCTCGGGCAAAATGTCCCCTCTGCCCACATCGGAAGCATTGAGGATTGGGTTTGGGCCCTGGACCATAACAGATGCCTCTATGATGACGCTCGCATTGTTGACACTGAGGAATCGGGTTTGGAGGTTGTATTGGGGAATCAGTCACCCACGGGTTAGGTCTTGGGCGCCAATTTTGCTGTCCCTGGCGGTTGTTCTGGTTATTGTTGGGACCCTTGTCAAGAGCTTGACGCTACCTATTATTTTCCCTTTGTAGCTGGCCTTCCATCTTTCTCTTTTCTTCTTGAGCTTTCACAATCTTGGCCTCCGCCTGTTCGGCTAAAATTGCTCTCTCCGCGATACGAGCATAAGACGTCTCGAGTGTCCCGACCATGCTAACATCACGATAAACCTCGGGATTAAGGCCTTCTATGAAGCGCTCCACTTTTAACTCATCTGTTGCGACCATGTGCAGTGCAAATCTCGACAGCTGTTCGAACTGACGGATATATTCCGCAATCGTCATTCCTCCTTGCTTCAGGTTTATGAATTCATTCATTCGCAGCATTCGCTCGGGAGTCGTGAAGTATTTTCCCCGGAAAAGTTCTTTAAATCTTTCCCAGGTCATAGTAGATGGGTCTTCGAGAATTTTGATGGTGTCCCACCAAAATCCTGCATTCCCTGTCAGCATGAATACCGCACATAGAACTTTCTCTTGTTCGGGTATGCGGCTGTACAAGAACATGTTTTCCAGGGTTCGCAACCAATCTTCTGCCATCATAGGATCTGTTGCGTCCTCAAATGTAGGGGGATTAAGTTTACGGAACCTGTCCCCTATAATTTCCACACGTTCAGGTTGTGGAGACTGGCGAAGTTCAGATGAACTCCGATTATCAATGAGTTCGTTGATCTGTTCTGACTGACGTTGGATTAATTCGGTCAGTCGCAAAATGGTGGAGTCCCGTTCAATCGTGGGGGACTCAGGTGCGGCCCCACGACTGGACTCACCCACATCCCTACATCCTCTCGTCATCGTATTGCCTACCATAAGTCACGTAAGGAAACACAATATCATAGACATTCAATCACATCAAACTTTCAAACTTACAGGCAAGGCTGATCCTCCAGGCTTTTGAGCGGCCGTACATGGACAGTCTACAGAATCTATATCCTAAGCTCTGATACCACCTGGTATCAGAGCACAACCTCTCGCAGTACGGTGCTGGCTCGGGGACGAACCAGGCGGAAGCTGGTGGGCATGTGACGCCCGGGGCCGATGAAGGCGGGGAGTGATCGCCGATGTCAGAGAAGTGCACGGACAGGGAGCGGCTCCTGGCAGGCTTCTAGGCGAAGGGGTACATGAACAAACCGATCCGACACCCGAATGAGAGGGAATCCTGAGACTGACAATGTATGGGCGTGTCAGGCTCAGAATCGTATAAGTGAATTGATAGTACTACTCATATCACCAAGGTCGACCTACCTTTTCGGGAGTCCATCCGAAAGAACTTCGAAGTTAAGCGTGCTTGACTTGAAGCAATCTTAGGATGGGTGACCCCCTGGGAAGTTTGCCCAGGGTGCGTGTGAGCGAGGACAATGCACGCTGAAAGGTTAAATGGTGGTACAGTGGGGCCAGACTATCAGTCGGAGTGTGGTGGGCCCAACCCCAGTGGTCCCGGTAGGGATCGATGCTACAGTGACACCCGGTATGGGACGGGATGTTACATATGCGGCCCATAAAGACTTCAAAGTCTACCTAACGGATGTTAAGACCGCCTTCCTCAATGGCGTATTAAAGAAGGAAGTCTATGTCGCTCAGCGAGAAGGCTTTGTTGATCAATAACAACCCGATCGCGTCTATCGATTCAACAAAGCTCTCTACGGACTGAAACAAGCTCCACGTGCTTGGTATGATGTCTTGATTATTCATTTGAGGAACGATCAATACTACTCTCTTCATCAAATGGCAAGACAAAGATCTGATGGTTGTCCAAGTTTATGTAGACGACATCATCTTCGGATCAGCAAATCCACGGCTCTGCAAGAGGTTTAGAGATTTAATGAAGAGCAAGTTTGAAATGAGTCACATGGGCGAGATGCAATTTTTCTTGGGACTCCAAGTCAGGCAGTTCGAAGATGGCATCTTCATAAGTCAGACTAAATACATCAAGGACATTCTAAAGAAGTTCCATCAATATCAGAGCAAGCCTCTCAGCACTCCTATGTCAACAAGCCGCAAGTTGGATGCGGATCCCACTGGAAAAGCAGTCGACATTACACTTTATCGCAGCATCATCGGCTCTCTTGTCTATCTCACCTCCAGCCAGCCGGATATTATGTTTACCACCTGCCTCTGTGCCTTTTTCAAGCCGACGCCTAAGAATACCACATGCTTGCGGTGAAGCGGATCTTGAGCTACCTCAATGG
The DNA here is from genome assembly GCA_027422505.1 of Craterostigma plantagineum. Taxonomy (NCBI): domain Eukaryota; kingdom Viridiplantae; phylum Streptophyta; class Magnoliopsida; order Lamiales; family Linderniaceae; genus Craterostigma; species Craterostigma plantagineum. The sequence goes on from JAPQWV010003103.1 coordinate 17,148, forward strand.
CACCTCCACCCTATGATTGTGGTTTTCTAAGGGCACGAATTTCAAATTAATTGGCTATACTGACGCTGATTATGTAGGTTTCCGAATGGACCGAAAAAGTACCGGTGGCGCTCAATTTCTAGGCGAAAAGCTGGTCTGCTGGTCATCCAAGAAGCAGAATTGCATGTCAACATCGACAGACGAAGGAGAATACGTCGCAGCCGTTAGCTGTTGCTCTGAAATGCCGTGGATGAGGACTCATCTTCGTGACTATGGGTACAATATAAATAATATAACCATTTACAGTGATAGCCAGAGTGCCATTGCTATAACGTGCAATCTTGTTCACCACTCACGCACGAAACAGGTAGACATTCGATATCACTTTATAAAAGATCACATAGAAAAGGCACTATTGACATGTATTTCGTAACATGGATGAAAAACGATTCCAATTTCTTGTTGGAAAATTAGGCATGTTGAATCTTCCGTAATATGTGCTCTACGTGCTCCTATGTGCTATTCATCTGGTCTATTCTATGTGTTTTGTATTCTTAAATGTTTGCGTGATATTTAGAAATTAAAATAAATAATACTATAATAATAAAATATAAAATTTCAAAAATATTATACATATACCTATAATATTAGGGGAAGGACGATATCTTTAGGATGCTCGATCTAAGTCACGGCTAGATTTCCCGGACATGCGTCTGGTTTATTGCTTAATTTTGTCAGTCTAAGTCGCATTCTTGTGTCTAAAGGTTATTAGCTTGTTCCACTAGACACAAAGCTACTTCATATAAGTGAGGATTCCAGCCGTCTTACTATTTCCTTTCCACGAATTTATCTTGAGCGAGTCACACATCAATTGCTTGTCTTAACTAGTGATTCTTGGCCTCATACTCGCCTTGCATTAGATCGTTCGGAATATGATTAGGCCACTTTGGATATTCCTCAATTGGCCTTTTCTAACAAAATTTCATTCTTTAGCATAGCCTTTAGTCATCCATTTTGAGCGTTCTCCGAATATCTTTTCTTCATTGAAACCCCCTTGAGCCTTCTACCATTAATCTGAATCTTCGGCGGGATGTTCAAACAAGAAGAGGAAGGGGAGAAAAAGATATGACAAAGAAAGAGATGACAAAAGAAGGTGGAAAACGCACATGAGGAATGCTCAACGCACAAAAACCAGTCCAAAGAACCTGCCTCTCGACTATTAAAAAATTCCAAACCATCAGAAGTGGGCATAGAACTTGCTGTGAACTTCTCGATCAATAATCTCGTACGCTCGTCAGAACGGCTGGAGGAGGTGCACCTCGAAGTGAACTTCTCCAACGATAATCCGGTCTTATATGGGGAAACGAGAAGAGGCGTACGGACATGGGTTTGAATTCCATAACTGTGAACTTTTTCAAACGATAATCTCTGAAACCTCTCTAGGGATTAAGAGAAAAGGAGCACGGTATCGGCCCGAGAAAGAACAACAAGAACTTCGCCTCAGATAATCTCACAGCCTCGTAGAGAAGCGGAGCTTCAGCTTGAGCAAGTGTAGTCTGATACGAAAAAATTAAAGGATAAGAATGACAAAAGATACGAGAAAAATACCAAAAGAAGGAGAACGACGAAGAAATGGAAGAAGACGAAAAACTCACTTTTCCCAAAATTTTCCTTCCCTTCTAAGTCAGAGCCAAATTAAAAATCCTTCAAAGTCCCTTTGATTCCAAATCAACGGTCTCTTGCGTATGTGAAATGATTAAAAGCGCCTCGATCACAGGTAAATTGACTTAATATTGCTTGTGTTGACTTGAGTGATATAAATATAATAATCCCAAGGTAAAAATAAGCTGGAGTGAACCAAGTTAGAGTTGTCGAAGAATCATACTTTGAACTTGGGACTATAGTTTGTGCTAGGTCCTCATCAACTCTACGATCCTAGGCCGTAATTCTAAGGCAATCGATTAGAATTGAATGAAATGAATTTTGATCGAAACCTTCCAATGAAGAACACGAGATAGAATCTTTGTAGTGAGAGAATGATTTCTGATTTTCTCTCTTTAGAAATGAATTAGCAAGCCTTTCGGATCAATCAACTAAAATTCTCTATTAAGCACAATGTTTACAAGTCTATTTATACCAAACAAACTTGGTATAAATAATAAGTAAGTCCTAAACTAAGAACAAATACACATAACTCCCCAATCTACGAAGACAGCTAATAAATCAAAGCCCAATTACAAAGCGTATTCTACAATCTCTCCCTTTGTGCTTGATTGCCCTTCCCCGCTGTTTGTCTTCGTTGGGCGTAGTAAGACCTGCGCAAGCCCAGCGCGTACTCGAAGTCCCTTAGTCAGGAGCGGTTGTTCTCTCACGAACCTATGAAGCTTCAGCATCATCTCTCGATTGATTTCTTCCAATCTCTTCTCTATGTTCTGCCTGATCACCTTGAGCGTTCCATTGCAAAACTTATGAATCTCAGTCTTCAGCATCAACCTAGTCTTAGCGATTGGATTGTGGTAGGTGACACTTATATCTGAGCTGATGTGTACGTGATTGCTTGGAAGTCCTTCGATTTCAGGTCCTTGATTGAGCGGGGCCGTCATGTTGACCTTCTTCATATTGCTCTCCAGAGCCATCTGAAGATCGTGTGCGGCAGAGTACTTGACTTGTTGCAACATGAATCGGTAGAGTCCCTCGAGTCCCTTGATAAAGCCTTGAGGACCTTTGTACTTCTCTACATAGAGTCGGTAGAGCTTGTACACCTCCTTGGCATTAAGATAAGGTAGGTCACCTCTCTCTTAGTTCTTATCGAGTTCTATCTATCCGCTCTATCACGTAGTACTGCGTTGGAAGAATACCTTTAGTGCAGTATTGGGGATAATTCCTTGAAGTGATTCTTCAGCCGTTCGTTAGGAATCCCCAGCCTCATATCCGGTCCGAGTTGGGTCAGCATCCAAAGATAACTCATTCTTTTCTGCTGATCCCAGTGAGAAATGCCTCTGAGCTCGAACTCGTTTGGCGTCTTGATTTTGTTCGGTGACCTCCAAATATTTTGACGAATGTCTTCCAAGAATGGGATCTCGATCCTTATGTTTTCCCACTGCGTATCAATGAGAACGGTTCTAGGCATTTGTCTTGTAGGAGAGGCTGCTCATTGCGCGATTAATTCTGGAAGCCTTGTGGGAATTTGTTCATGGTCTTCACCTTCCCAAAGTTCTTCGTCTTCAATTAAGGTTAAGTCAACCGAAGCTGCTTGGAGGAACAGTCGAACGTCCCTGATGCGTTGTCTTTGAGCTTCACCTGGCATGCTGTGGTCCATCCACTATCCTTCGAAGATGTACTTTTCTAGGAATTCGTGCGGATTGACACCATGGCTAGAAGTACGCGATTGGTCTGGAGCGATCGAGGAAGTAGCTTGAGTAGTTGCTAGGGCTACGAGCATAGCGGCACTTGCTTCTTCTTCCAAAAGCAAGGGGCTTGTTAGGGTCGTGGGTGTGGACGGAGGCGTCTTTAATGTAAAGGATGATGGTTCGATTTGGGTTTGGATTAGAGTGGTTGTGCGGTGCGTGTTGGTGGTTGTTTGGATAGTGGATGGTTGTGAGGTTCCAGCTGCTCCAGCACTTGTCTGTGTCGTGCCCGAGCCATGTCTCTGACTTCTCGTAATTATCCGAGGTCTCTTCTCCCCTTAGGGCGACCTTGATCGTCAGGGTCATCATGTCGATGTTTGGAGCGAGAGCTTTGACCACGGTATGCATCTGTTGGGGTCAGGACGATCCACGAGACGGCGGAATAGATCTTCTTCTTCCGGCTTTCAGGAGGTTAGCTCTAGTAAACGGGCAACTAGAATGAAGTGGAGTTCGCTGATAGGTACGGTTGCTGGGTTTATGAGGTTGTGTGTGAGGATGGGTGTGGGGATGGGTGTGGAACGTGTGGGTTGAACGGGTGTGAGGTTGGGTGCCGACGGTTGGCCATCAGAGATTGGTGTTTTCCCGGTATCACGTCGGGATATCTCTAAGGCTGAGTGAACTCTCTCCATAAATCATTTCTCGAACTGAGATAGAGCACGGGAGAGAGCTGCCTGTAGCCGATCTTCCGTCATGAACATCAAAAGGAGCCTCCAATGATGGACCAGGTTGACTGATGTCGCTTGTTGGAAACCCTTGGGTGATACCCATCTCCGTGGCTTGGCTCGTCGTCACTTGAGGTTGTGACGTGTCGAGACTTCCACCCAATCCTCGACTTGAATCTAAAAGATTCGCATCTAAGGGTGTTGTGCTAGATTCAGTGGGAACCTGTGTATCAGACACATGAGTGCCAAGGTCTGTAATAATAGGCACTTGAATCTCGACCTCGGCTAGCGCTGCAAGTTCGTGATGCTGCTCAGGATTGAGTGAAGAAGAATCCTCAGCACATGGAGTGTGAAGCTGCGCTGTGTCTGATGTTGTAGTGACAGTTGTGAAGATGGACTCGAATGGTATGCTTAGGCGCCTTGGAGTCCATCTTATCAAGCGAATCTCCTCATCAGACTCACTCTCTGATGGGGTGGCCGTGTGAGGTGATAAGCCATGCTCAGCATCCTCATGAGCCTGTTCTGTTACCAAAGGCTCTTGAGAAGTAATCATGGGGATTACGACCTCTATTTCAGGCGTAATAGCCTGTGATGGTGTGCTTTGCCCCGTTACAGAATCAGGTTGTGTGTCCTATAGAGGGATCTCCACAATACCCTTGAACCACGCCAACACTGATAGGCACTTCAGCACCCAGTGTAGCCTCATGTTCCAACTCATGTGCCACTACATCAATCAAAGTGGCTTCTTGATCTAACATTTGAATGTCCTGAGTTGGGGGTTCCAGATCAGTTGTGTGAAGTCGTAGCTGTGGGAGAATGCTATCCCGTTGAATATACGAAGAATGTTGCTGTTGCCTTTGTCGAACCCTGCGTGCTTAGGTGACAGACAGTTGTTGATTATCCCGAACAGTGTCTTCCAAGGATGAGGGTGCCATTGTTCTGGACTTGAGCAAGTTTAGTGAGCGGTGGCCTATATCCCATGTGGAGAAAGTCACGCACAATTTCTGCATCGGTAGGCAGAGGATCGTAGTTGGGGCTGAATGGTAGATCGAGAGCGAGGCCAAGATCATCCTTGCTAAAGCTGATGAGCCTCGTCCCAATCACCGTGGTATACCGGTAGTTGCCCTCAACTATATGACTCTTAATTCTTCCCCAGAATTGCTGGAGATAGACCATCGGAACTGACGCCGTCACCGTCAGTGCATTTCAAAGCGGATGGCCTCGCAATATGGACACAATTATCTCATCCGGACACCTGAAGGTAGTCAGGTCGAGCCGGAAGTTGGTGTCCTGCACCTTGAGATATAGGTTTTGTCGTAAATGTGATTGAATGCCGAATTTTTCATCGAAAATTTTTGAAGTGTTTACAATAGAAAATAAGCAATGTTCACTCCGTTCGTTTTATCGCTCGAGAAATACAATTCAGAAATTAATTTCCTAAGTGCGAATTGTGATTTCGAATCTCCGTTTTAATTTGCGATCGAAAATATTATTCGCTAATGTGGACTACAGTGAAAAGGACTTGGAGAAATTTCTAAGTGTCTGAGCTCGACGATTCATACTGTAGCCGAGAAAATTTACGATTGAGAAAAATTTCCGTGTAAATTTACGATCGAGAAAATTAATTTTCGCATTAACTTACAACAGAGAAATTTTTCCGCGCGTTAATAAAAATTTCAACGTGAAAGTTATCGAGAGAAAAATTATTCCAATTTCAAAATAGATTTTCGCTGTAAATTTTGCGATCGAGAAAATTTTATTGTCGATAAATTAAATTTATCGCCGCTAAAATTTTCGACCGACAGAAATCGAATCGAAGGTACTGTTAGCGACAGTAAGTTTTTCGCTCGAAACTTATTCTTATCTCATAAGCTATTTCATTGAGTAATTTTTCGCACGCATAAAATCACAATTACATTTCCCAATTATAAGTATTATTCGATCAATGTTATATGTTCTGTTGACTCAGTCAAAATCTTAACTATCGAGTAACTTTTTCAAGACAAACAGTAACGCAATCAAATTAAAATTCAATTACAACTGTTTGCGATCGATAATGTTCTTCGACGTCTTCAAAAGTTTAAACACCCAGTTTCAATCAAACTTTCAATCAATCCTCTAAAACGCAGATAATCGATTTTATATACTTCTAGAATTATCAGATAACGTCGAAACCATAGTAAGTGCAGAATTTAACCTAGATTAGACATATAAAATAGCAAAACAGCATTCGTGTTATCAAGTTACAAAATAGACGAGAATGTAACACCAAATCATGCGAAAAATCTCAAAATATTGAATCCAACGGAGTTTAAACACACGCTATTTCCTAAAGATTGTCGAATCTACCGTACAAAGACGAAAATCAGTTGAAGATTTGGGACTAGAGTGGATTATGAGGTTCGTGTTTGGACAGGAGTTTGCGCGAGAATAAATTTCGACTGTTGAATTTTACGAATGAGGGTTCATGCGTGTACTTAGGGATTTCGACTACAAAAGATTATTTCATTTTAATGACAGATTAGACGTCTTTGGGCTCGCAGATTAGATAGGCCCAACCTAAATTTTTCGCTCGAGAATCTCAGGTGAAAATCTTCAATTGGTCCCGTTTAAATTTTCGCTCAAAACTTATCAACGAAAATTTCCAATTGGTTCCAACTTAATTTTCGCTCGAGAGATCGCGATTGAAAAATTTCTAGTTTTGTCCAATCTTTACGCAGTTTTTCCTATATGTTCAGATTGACCCCTATGCCATTGAAAAATCACATAGTTGCTCCCCCTAAATATAACATTTAATGTAATTAACTCCCTGTAATTTTTGAGCGGTGACAACTTGCTCCAAGACTGATCATTGAAAACCTGCAACACTTAGAGTGAATTTGTCGAGAATATTTGAGTTAACTTTGGAAGTAATTTTACCAATTAGGCTCGGTACCTCTCTGGAAAAAAATTTGTTAAATCCAAATCATTAAACACTCTAGAGATCAATTGATTTAACCATTCAAAATTTTACTCAATGCCGTATACTCCAAGTCGTGAATAATTCGTGAAATCCTCCTCTTTGCTTGTGCAAGAGAAAGAACATCAAACATGTTTGGAGTTTGAGACATATAATTGTATATGCTCCCCCTCAAATGATGCACCAAAAAATCGATTTGGAATGAAAACATATAGAATCAATTGTCACGTACTAAATGAGTAATGCACAATTTAAGCAATTTCACTTAGATACATGGTCCCTGATCATGTATTCAAAATGTTGCGCGAGGGTATGAGCATAAACAAATAAAATCGCAATTAGTCATTTCCGCATAGATGAAAATTACAATTGCATATCAGAATGTGCGTTTGTAGAATATCATTTGTAATTGTGCTTGATTTCATTAGTTGTCCTTGTAACTAGGGGCTTTATTGTATTAGTCTTTTTATTAAGGACTGGCTTGATATTTATACCAAGCTAGTCTGGTATAAATACTTGTAAATGAATTGAGTTGAATAGAGAAAGTTTAGAGAATTGATCCGAAGGGCTTGCAATTCGATTTCTAGAGAGAGAAACAACAGTAACTTTGTCACTCTAATTGAATTCTCTGTCGTGTTCTTAACTTGAGTTTTTCCATCGAATTCAATTGATTATCTAAACGATCGAATTACTATGGATTCTAGCCTAGGATCGTAGAGTTGTTAATCTGAGGACCTAACATTGGTATAAGAGCAGATTCGTTCTGTTTTGAATAGTAAATTGTTAGAATTGGATCGAAGTTTTATTTCGAACACTGTTCCATCGAAGAACAGATTTGGCGCGAAAAGTTTTTCGATCCAATAGCTTAATTCTGTGCTTAATTGACATGATTTTGATGTTTCAGTGCTAGATTAAGTGATAAATTGCGACTAGATCAGCAGCAGTTTGAACTTCGAATTTTGATTAATTTGATTCTGAAATTTTACAGTTAACGAAGAACCTGAAGAACACGTTCTGTTGATCAATTTCGATATATTTTGCTTCATAACGTGTTTAATTGCTTGTCCGTGCGTGACTAGTACTTGATTGCGAGCAATTACCTCAAACTTCACTATCTGATTATTTGTTATTGCTCGAATCCGTGTTAATCGTATTCTGTGAATTTTTCTCGATTGCTCAAATTTTTCTCGCTAGGTTTTGCGATCGGATTAGTTTCTCGATCGATAAACTTAGCGCGAGAATTTTTCTCGGTCAGAATACGAAGTCAGCGCTAGAATCGTCATCAGCAGAAACGATTTTAGTTAGAACTATTTCTCGAGCATTATCCAGCGAAAAACTTTTTCGAGTGAGACCAATTTTGACCTTGCATGCGTAATAACTTCCACTCGAAAAACTTTTTCAGTCAAACCTTTTAACGTTTGACCAGGCAAAAATCATTTATGCGCGAGAAACTTTTCTAGTCAACGGATTTATTTTGACTTGTCGAGAAACTTACCAACGCACTGTTTCTTTACGATCGAAATAAATTCACGATCAGCAAACTTTTCTCGACTGAACAATTTTGGGCAATTTATTTCCCTCGTAAAATATTTCGCTGACAAAATTTCTCGCACGAGAACAGTAAATACATTCTATATCGACGAAATTAATTTCGATCATACTTTAAAGATTGAATCGAAAATAATTCTCGAACTAATCTTCGAATCAAACGCTACTAACAAATTTCGTCACTTGTGAAGCACTTTACATCGTCTTCAACTCTCAAAACAATCAACGAAGATCCTTCAACAACTCGACTACTATAATACAAAACATGGATGCATACTCACTCGGAAATGACAACCGTCCGCCGATCTTGCAAAGAGGCGAATACACAGTGTGGAGAAACCGCTTCCTGAATTTCATACCTCTAAAGGATCAAGCCGAAAATCTACTGCAGTCCCTTGAAGAGGGACCGGCACAGTTCTGGGTTCATGTACCCGGGGACGAATCAGCTACTCCAGTAATTCCAGCTTCTAGGCGACTAAAGGAGCCTAGAAATACTCTCCGAAGAAAAGAGCTCGAGCTAAGGCTGATCTAGTAGCCATGAATACCCTTATGCAGGGCATCCCCAACGATATATACAGACAAATAGACAGCCTTACATCGGCTAAGGGGACGTGGGATGAGCTGCATAGGATGATGCAAAGGACGGAAGTTGGCATAAAGGCCAAGAAGGCGAACATTCTCACTGCTTACGACTCCTTCAAAGCAAAGCCGGAGGAGAGTCTATACGAAATCTACCAATGATACCTCACTCTTCTCAACGAGATGAGGAAGATAGAAATAACAAATACAAACATGGAAACAAACATAAGATTTCTATCTTCCCTGCCCACGGAATGGAAGAAAATATCCACACAAATACGACAAAATAAAGATCTAGAGGAGTTGGATGTCCATGCCGTGTTCGATAATCTCGCTCAGCATGATGATGATATCCGCGAGATTATCAAAGAGCAGAAAGGCAAACAAACCGATGACACTGTTGCCTTAGTCTCGGAGAAGAGGAGCACAAGATCAAGAAAGGAAAAGATCGTTAGGCCACCTTCATCATCAGAGTCAGAAGGAGAATCGGACTCCGACATCGAGCCGAACATGAAAGCCCTTGGAAAGTAGTTAGCTCTCATTGGACAAATGATGAGCAAGAAGTACTTCAAGAAGAAGTCTTCAACCTCAGCCAACAGATTTCGGACTACAAGCTCCAAGAACAAAGAACGTGCTCCGGAGAGTTCCGAGGTCAAGAATCCCAAAGAGACTAACAAATGCTTTAACTGTGGCAAAGCAGGTCACTTCGCCAGAGAGTGCACTCTGCCGAAGAAGAGAAATGCAAACTACTACTCCAGGAAGCTTCATTTGACAAAACAGAAAGAAGCTGGAGTACTCTCATGGCCAAACAGGACCAATGGCTCGAGGACACGTCGAGCTCCGAAGAAGAGAACTTAGCCCTCATGACCCGTCTCGACAACGAATTGAACGCCGAAACATCCACTCATACGGACGACGACAACGCATCCACATCTTCAAATGAGGTAGTCACTCCTTCCATATTATTTACCATGTTAGAATCATATCAAACGCAATATGCTAACATGAAACGTGAGCAGAAAAGTATAAAGAAAGTACAGAACAAACTTGAGAGAGCTCGGGAGAAGATATATAGTCTCGAATCAGAACTTAGAAGCTCTAGTGCAAAAATAGAACTTACTAAGAGTCTACATTCTAGAGAGACTAGTCAACCTTCTTTAGGACAGCATAGTGAAAAGATTAATGAATTAGAAGATAGGCTAAACAAATAACAACAATTGTTTGGTTAGGCATCTCAACGAGAAAGCTACCTTAAATTGTAGGATAACCGAAGCTACCTCTAACATCACTGACTTAGAAGCTCAATTAGAAACATCTAACGCTACGGTTTGTGAGCTTAGTAAGGATCTAGACACCTGTCAAGCCGCCAAACTGACGGTAGAAAATAATTATGCTCTCCTAAGTGAGGAACGCAGGAAGTTGTATGCAAAAATTGAAAAATTAGATGATCTTCGTACGCGTAGGGGACACTCTGAACAGACGATATTCTTAAACAAGCCCAAGGATATAGAGTTTTATAATCCAATAGAAGGCATAGGTTACACTAACCCACGTATTTTACGGAAGAAAGAAATGCATGACATTAAGAATATGGGTTTAGCTACGTTTGCCCTTAGTCATCCACTTTGAGCCTTCTCCGACGTCCTTTTCTTCATTTGAAACCCATTCCCAGCCTTCAACCGAATTCTATACTCTTCGAATGGTTGTTCAAACGAGAAAAGGAGGGGGAGATAACAAAAGAAACGTAGGATGATGACAAAAGAAGGCATTGCTCAACGCGCAAAGACCAAAGGAACCGGCCTTCCGACTACCTTGTAGAAAGTGGCATGGTTCCTGCTGCGAAATTCTCCAACGATAATCTCATACGCTCGTCAGAACGGCTGGAAGAGGAGCACCACGAAGTGAACTTCTCCAACGATAATCTGGTCTTATATCGGGAAACGAGAAGAGGAGCGCAGCCTCGGGTACGAATTCCATAACCGTGAACTTTTCCAAAAAGATAATCTCTGAAACCTCTCTAGGGATTAAGAGAAGAGAAGCACGGTATCGGTCCGAGAACCAACGAGCAGAACTTCGCCTACGATAATCTCCTATAGCCTCATGGAGAAACGGAGCTTCAGCTTGAGCATAGCGTCATAAGGGATTGTAAAAAAAAATGACGCAAGAAAGGAGACGGACGTAGAAATGGAAGATGGCGAAGAGATAAGCTCACTTGCCTCTAAATTCCTTCGCTTCTAAGTCCTAGCCAAACTAAAACCTTTACACCCCTTTGATTCCAATCGACGGTCTCTCGCTTGGGTGAAATGATTAAACACGCCTCGATCACAGGTAAATTGACTTGAAACTGCTTGTGTTGACTTGAGTGATAATAATATAAAAATCCCAAGATAGAAATTATTGAGAGCAAGAGCGAACCTAGTGAGAGTTGTCGAAATGGAGCAGTCTGTGTACTTAGGACTTTAGTTTGACGACAAGACTTGACGGCATTTTCGTCTTTCAAATGTCTCGTATAATTTTAAGAATGACGATTGATCGAAGCAAAATAATCTGACCCCATACTATAATAATAGTTATAAAAAAAAAACAAAAAAAAATTTATATATATATATAAATAATAAATATTAAAATTCGCACATTTTGACATGAAATGTTATGTTTCATATACATTGAATTGAATAAATGCGAATTTCTTTAGTGTGTCGCACATTCTAAATGCAATGTGATATTGCATTGGCACTGAATTGTTTAATTGCGATAAATTTTTCATTGCTCTTACCCTCACACAACAATTTAAGTACATGTTTTCGGGGACCATGTATACGTGCTTACTTAGTAAATTTGTGTGTTATATGCTCGTGACTTGAATTGATTTCATATGCTTGCATAATTAGTCAATTCTTCCGCATTATTTGAGGGGGAGCAAATATAAAAATCGTGGATTAGCTCCAAATATTCTCGACGTTTTTCTCTAAGTGTTTCAGATTCCTTCAAACAAAAGTACGGAGTGAGACGTTGACACTACAAAGAGAGGAGCTAGAACAAGACCAAATATTTCAAAGATAAAATTGCCAAAAATAATTGCTAATTAACTCCATTATTACTAACGTTTATCTCTAAGTGGTATAGATTTTTATACTTCTGCCAGGGGAGCTAGATGTTACTACACGGAAAATACAGGGAGTTAATTGCATTTATTTTAATTACTAAGTGGGAGCCTTACAATGTGTTTTATTTTGAAATAGGGTTCAATCTGAAATTCTTTAGAAGAACTTTCTATCGAGAAACTGGATATTAGAATTAGTTCGCAATCTAAAGTTTCTCGATCGTAAACAGTGTTGGGATCAATTTTGAAACCGCGATAATTTGCGATCGAAAAATTGAATTTTTCGTGTGCAAATAGTAATGGGCCTGAGGATCCACCGGTTTGTGAGAGAACAGCCGCTCCTGATGGAATTGTTAGACGACATCGAGGAGCGCCAGAAGCTCAGGGAGACCGTTAGGGACTACGAGCATGCGCTGGGCTTGCACAGATCGTACTATGCCCGATAAGGACGAACAGCGCGGAGACGCAATCAAGCACAAAGGGGGAGATTGTAGAATATCATTTGTAATTGTGCTTGATTTCATTAGTTGTCCTCGTAATTAGGGGCTTTATTTGTATTAGTCTTTTTATTAAGGACTTGCATTATATCTATACCAAGCTTGTCTGGTATAAATACTTGTAAATGAATTGAGCTGAATAGAGAAAGTTTAGAGAATTGATCCGAAGGGCTTGTTCGATTTCTAGAGAGAGAAACAACAGTAACGTTCTCACTCTAATTGAATTTTCTCTCGTGTTCTTAACTTGAGTTTTTCGATCCAATTCAATTGATTATCTAAACGATCGAATTACTATGTATTCTTGCCTAGGATCGTAGAGTTGTTAATCTGAGGACCTAACAATTGCTCAGAGGCCGAGGACATCTACATCCGGTCAAGGACAAGGCTCGGGCGCTACGCAGACAAGCGCTGGAGCTGGTGAAACCCAAACACAAATCCAAACACAAACCACTCACACCACACACCGCACCGCCACTCTACCAAATATCGACCAACCAACCTTTACCCTACGGACACCTCCGCCCACACCGCCGATCTACTCAAGCCCCTTGCTTCCGGAAGAAGAAGCAAGTGCTGCAATTCTTGTAGCTCTGGCAACTACCCAAGCTACTCCCTCTGTTGCTCTAGACCAACCGGGACCCTCTGGACATGGCGTCAATCCACACGAAGTTTTAGACAAGTACATTTTCGAAGGCCAGTGGATGACCCATTCCATGCCCGAGGAGCATCAGAGACAACAACTTCAGGACGTACGCCACTTCTTGGAACAAGCATCCGTGGACCTCGTGATCATAGAAGATGGCGAACTTCTAGAAAGTATAGACTACCAAAGTGAAATCCCAAGGCTACCGGAGTTGATCGCACAACGAGCGGCCTCCCCTACAAGACAGATGCCAGGGACAGTTCGGATCGACACGCCGTGGGAGAACATTCACATAGAGATACCTTTCCTTGAAGAAGTCAGGGAAAACATTTGGAGGTCACCGGTTCGAATTAAGAAGCCGGATGAGTTCGAGCTGAGAGGGATCTCTCACTGGGATCAGCAGAAGAGAATGACATATCTGTGGATGCTGACCTAACTAGGATCGGACGTGAGGCTGGGGATCCCGAAGGATCGACTGAAGAGTCACTTCAGGGAACTCTCCCCAATTTGCCAACTCCTTAGTGTCTATTGTTCCAAAGGAGGACTTCCAACACCTCACTACATTATCGAACGCGTGGATAGGACCCGAGAGGAACTGAGCGAGAGCGACCTGCCGTACCTCCCCGCCGATGAAGTGTACCATCTTTATCAGCTATACGTGGAGAAGTACAAAGGTCCTCAGGGCTTCATCAAGAAAGAAGGCCTCGAAGGGCTCTACCGGTTCATGATGCGACAAGTAAAGTACTTCGCCGCTCACGACCTTCAAATGGCGCTTGAGAGCAATATGAAGAAGGTCAACATGGCCGAACCACTCTTCAAAGGACCTGAGATCGAGAGGCTTCCAAGCAATCACGTGCATATCAGCTCTGTCATCGGCATCACCTACAACAACCCAATTTTCAAGAAGAATAGGTTGATGCTGAAGACAGAAATTCACAAGTTTTGCGACGGAACCCTCAAGATCGTCAGGAGAAATATCGAACAGAGGTTGGAAGAGATAAATAGAGACACGATGCTGAGGATCCACCGGTTTGTGAGTGAACAGCCGCTCCTGATGGAATTGTTGGATGACATCGAGGAGCGCCTGAAGCTTAGGGAGACCGTTAGGGACTACGAGCATGCGCTGGGCTTGCGCAGATCGTACTATGCCCGACAAGGACGAACAGTGCGGAGACGCAATAAAGCACAAAGGGAGAGATTGTAGAATATTGATAAACGTATTTTAATGCGTTTATCATAGTATTTATTTGGGGTATAATAGAACTTTAGCTATGAATTTATGCATTTATTCGGCAATTTACACTTATTCTTATGTTGAAGGAGCTTAGGACGAGTTTCGTGCGAAAACGAGGCAAAACGGTGCAAAAATGAAGAACACTGCCGAGTGTGACGGCCATGACACACTATGCAGTTGGCCATGACACCCACCAGAGGCCGAACATGAAGCGACTGCCCTTGGTCACGGCCGTGACAGACCTTGCACCAGACCGTGACGCACGGCGAAGAAGCCGACTTAAGATGGTCACGGCCGTGACCGATGATGCACCTGGCCGTGACCTGTGGCAGAGATATATGCGCGTTGACTCGGTGATGGTCACGGCCGTGACGGCCCATGTCCCAGGCCGTGACCGTTACGAAAATTTCTATAAAAAGCCCAAATTCGATCCAGAAAGGACACAACTTACCAGAGATCAATTCCCAACCATCCAAAGACGAAAATAGGGCGAAAAGAACAGAAAATCCCGTCCCCAAGTGCAAGAGACGGATCAACGAAGAATTCACGCCGAATTAACGAAGAACGAAGATCTTGCCACGAGATCACCTCAGATTTATCAGTAGGAAAGATCATGAGTTCTTCATCTTTATCTTCTAATTCTCTAGTTGTTTCTCCTTCAATTATGAGTAGCTAAACCCCTTTGGTGTTTGGGATTGGATGAACGCTAGGATAATTCGTAGTTAAGACGTATATTATCGTGACTTTGTGTTTTTTACTATTTATCATTCTATGAATATGTTTCGTCGCTTTAATATGTCTATGTGTTAAAGTGATTGTGTGGAAAAACGTTTAGGGCGACAGCTAAACAACGTTTAGGCCGTTCATAGAAGATAGGATTCGAGTATAGGGCGAAAGCAAATACTCGATCCTCGCCGTTAGTAATTATTGAATTTTAGATCCCCGCGAGCGTTTAGGACGACAGCAAATTCGCAAGCGGGTAGGAAATTACTGCGACTTAGTCTTAATCACTTAGGAGCGATTTTATTGTCTTAGCCGATACTACCTAGCGGGATTCAAATCCCGAGCACGTCTTTATCATCTGAACTCTCGCATCAGTTAGTCGCGTTCTTTGAATTTCTGGTTGATTTAGGAGCGATCTGTTAGGTTACGTCGTCAAACAATTTACGTATTTTATTTAGGTTAAATATCGAGTCGATAGGTCATTACTAGTACTTGATTTATTCCTCGTGTTCGATACTCGTTTACTCACTTTACTACACTACAAACGATAGGTCCACTGCCTATCGCACGTCGGTGACAGTAATTTAGTATTCGTTTTAATCACTACTTGTCGCACTTTTCATTGACACACCACGTGACGATCAAATATCAGTTGTAATTGTGCTTGTTTTCATTAGTTGTCCTTGTAATTATGGGCTTTATTTGTATTAGTCTTTTTATTAAGGACTGGCTTGATATTTATACCAAGCTTGTTTGGTATAAATACATGTAATTGAGCTGAATAGAGAAAGTTTAGAGAATTGATCCGAAGGGCTTGCAATTCGATTTCTAGAGAGAGAAACAACAGTAACTTTCTCACTCTAATTGAATTCTCTCTGGTGTTCTTAACTTGAGTTTTTCGATCGAATTCAATTGATTATCTAAACGATCGAATTACTATGGAGTCTATCCTAGGATCGTAGAGTTGTTAATCTGAGGACCTAACAGCGTTGCAGAAATTAAAAATATATATATATATGATATATAAGACCATAATTCTGTATACATTTATACATATATATTATGGGGTCAGATTATTTTGCTTCGATCTATATCACGCTAGAATTTCACGAGAAATTTTGACAAGATCATATGTGTCTAGTCACGTCAGCAAACCAAAGTCCTAAGTCTGAAGTATGATCCATTTTGACAACTCTCACTAGGTTCGCTCTAGCACTCAATTATTTTTACCTTCGGATCAGGATATTTATATCACTCAAGTCAACACGAGCAATATTATGTCAATTTACCTGTGATGGAGGCGCTTTTGAACATTCCACCTATGCGAAAGACCGTCGATTTGGAATCAAAGAGACTTTCAAGGATTTAATTTGGCTTTGATTTAGAAGGGAAGGAGCATTTTGGAATTGTGGATTTTTACATCATCAGCATCTTCCTCTTCTTAGTCATTCCTGTTTGTTGGCATTTATCGCCATCTTATGTCATATTCATCGTTTATTTTTATTTCGTATTTTCCTGCACTTGCTCAGGCTGAAGCTCCGCCTCTCTATGAGGCTGAGAGATTATCTAAGGCGAAGTTCTTCTTGTTGGTTTATGGGCCGATACCATGCTCCTTTTCTCTGAATCCCTAGAGTGTTTTAAGAGATTATATATTTGAAGAAGTTCACAGTTATGGAATTCGAACACAAGGCCATGCTCCTCTTCTCGTTGTCTCGATATAAGACCGGAATATCGTTGGAGAAGTTCACTTCGTGGTGCTCCTCTTTCCAGCTGTTCTGACGAGTGTACGAAATTATCAATGGAGAAGTTAACAACAAGATGCATGCCCTCTTCTAAAGATTTGGGATTGTGGTAGTCGAGAGGCAGGTTCTTTTGGACTGTTTTTTTTTTGTGTTCGTTGAGCATTCCTCGTGTGCGTTTTCCAACTTCTTTTGTCATCATTTTCTTCTTGTTATTATGTCTTCTTTTTCTCCCCCCTTCTTTTCTCAATTGAACGTCCCGTCGAAATCTTAGATCGTCAGGTGAAGGCTCAATGGATTTTCAAATGAAGAAAAGGAATTCGGAGGAGGCTCAAAGTGGATGACTAGAGGCTGTGTCAAAGGATTGAATTTTACATATGGCCAAGTGAGAAACTTCCTATTTACTCTAATCATATTCCGAACGATCTATCGCAAGGCGAGTATGAGGCCAAAAATCACTTAGTTAAGATAAGCAATTGATATGCGACTTCCTCGAAAAGAAACCCGTAGAAGGAAAAATATAAGAAGGCTAGAATCCTCACTTTTATAAGGTAGCTTTGTGTCGAATGGAACAAACTAGTGACCTTTAGACACGAGAATGCGACCATGACTGACAAAAGTAAGAAATTAATCTGTCACTTATGAGGGAAATCTACATGTGACCAGATCGAGCATTATAAAGATATCGTCATTCCCCTAATATTATAATCATAAGTACATATTTCTAAGTTTTTTTTTTATTTTTTTTATGAAACTAACGCAAAATATGACACGTTAATGATGCAAAATACATGACATAGAACAGATGAGTGCACATGGGAGCACATTGAGCACATATTACGGAAGATTCAACATGCCTAGTTTTCCGACAAGGAATTGGAAACGCTTTTCATCCAATGCCTTGGTGAAATGTCGGCTAGTTGATATTCGGTGTTCACGAAGTACATATCAATCGTGCCTTTTTCTACATTGTATTTAATAAAGTGATATCTAATATCTATGTGTTTTGTGCGTGAATGGTGAACAGGATTGCACGTAATTGCAATGGCACTCTGGCTATCACTATAAATAGGTATATTATTTAAAGTATACCCATAACTGCGAAGCTGAATCCGCATCCATACCATCTGCGAGTAACAGCTGGAGGCCGCGACATATTTTGCTTCAGCCGTCGATGTTGAGGCTCAGTTCTGCTGTTTGGATGACCAGCAAACCAGCTTTTCACCTAGAAATTGAGCACCACCGGATGTGCTTTTCCTGTCCATTCGGTAACCTGCATAGTCAGCGTCAGTGTAGCCGATTAGTCTGAAATTCGTACCTTTAGGATACCATAATCCTAAGGTAGATATGCCCTTGAGGTAGCGCAAGATTCGCTTCACCGCAAGAATGTGAGATTCCTCAGGGTCGGCTTGAAAACAGGCGCATAAACAGGTGGAAAACATGATGTCCGGCCAGCTTGATGTGAGATATAGAAGAGACTCAATGATGCGGCGATAAAGGGTGATGTCAACCGTTTTTCCAGTGGGATCGGCATCCAACTTGCAGCTTGGTGACGTAGGAGTGCTGAGGGTCTTACTCTGATCTTGATGGAACTTTTTCAGAATATCCTTTATGTGTTTGTCTGACTGATGAAAATCACATCATCAAGTTGTCTGACTTGAAGCCCTAAGAAGAATTGCATCTCTCCCATGTGACTCATTTCAAACGTGCTCTTCATTAAATCTCCAAATCTCTTGAAAAGCCGTGGATTTGTTGATCCGATGATAATGTCATCTACGTATACTTGGACGACCATCAGATCTTTGTCTTGCCATTTGATGAAGAGTATAGTATCGATGGTTCCTCGAATGAATCCAGACTTCACGAGGAATTCGCTCAGGACATCATACCAAGCACTTGGGGCTTGTTTTAGTCCGTAAAGAGCTTTATCCAATCGATAGGCGTGATCGGGGTGTGCTTGATCAACAAAGCCTTCGGGTTGAGCGACATAGACTTCCTCTTTTAACACGTCATTGAGAAAGGCGGTCTTCACGTCCATTTGATAGACTTTGAAGTCTTTATGAGCCGCATAAGCCAAGAAAAGGCGGATGGCTTCGATTCGGGCAACAGGGGCATACGTCTCGTCGTAGTCAATACCTTCCTGCTGATTGTAGCACTTCGCAACCAATCCTGCTTTATTCCTACTCGCTTCTCCATCTTCATTCTTTTTGTTCTTAAATACCCATTTTGTTCCGATTATGGTTTTCCCATGCGGACGGTGTACTAAGGTCCACACTTGAAGGCGTTCGAATTGATTAATCTCATCTTGCATTGTAATAACCCAATCCGAATCCTTAAGTGCGTCGGCTAACTTGGTTGGCTCATTTTGGCTTAAGAAGCAACTGAAAAGTCCTTTCTGATGTCTAGTCCTAACTCCCCTCGGAGGATCACCAATTATTTGATCAACTGGGTGTGCTCGTGTCCACTTGTACTCATGAGGCAAGGTCGAGCTGGAAGCATCGTCCAAATGTGGAGCAAGATCTCCAATGTTTTGAGGTTGATCAACTAGTTGAGGTAATTCAGTGGCGACACCTGAGTTGAGCGACTCTGATGATATTTCCTCAACTTCTATGATTTGGTCTTAAGCGTTCTGAGGTAGATCTGAATCGGGTGAGGAGAGGACATTTGAAGAACTGGGTATATCGACATCGTCTTGTGTGGTTTCCATGACAGATGTGGTAGTAGTGTCGTTCGGTCGATGTATCTGCTCAAAGAGCGAATCCAAGTTTCTAAAGCACGTTTCATAACTTCTTCTGACATTGAATCCTGAGTTGTTGCCGTTGTCTGTTGCTTTTGTGCCAACACACCAGTAAGTACGGGTTCTGAATCATTGTATTCAGAAGCCATCTGGTTAGGTACGGGTCCTGAACTGATATGAGCAGGAGCCATGTCTGCCACTTCGTGGAAAGTGATGAGTCGACTTCTTATCTATCATTCGACATTATATTTCGACCTTTGAATTAGAAAATGTCGACATGCATTTCTCATGAACCTCGGCATTTTATTATCTTCTTCATCCCATCGAAACACGATTCTTAGCTTATTCTTTCTAGAATTGTAAGCTCTAAACCTCTCCTCTACCTTTAGAACATTTAACACGAATTTATGGCTCCCTCGTCTCGGAAATCGTCTAACCCTAAACATGTTTAACTAACTAATCTTGGTACAAGATGTCGAGTTAGTTTAGGAAGTTAGCTTTACTTACCAATTTCGATCTTCAAACTTCTTGGAGTGCTTTTGGTTCGAAAATTCGTCTCAGCTTTCTCCTTCTCTTCTTTTTGAGCTTTCGTTAGTTTTCTTGAGTGAATTCAAGTGTGTTTGAATTGTTTATTGGCTATGTATCTTAGGCATGGACAAGAGGGTATTAGAGTAGGCGTGAGTTTTGCTTAATTCATGGGAATTTGTCTCCCAAGTTGATATTTCTTGAATTGGGCCTAATTCTACTTTTAGCCCACTTGGTAATTCCCATCATAATGGGTTCATAGCCCAATAAAATCCTAGCCCACATTCTATATTCCATTCTCGGAAATTTCCTCCTTGTTGGAAGTCATCGCAAACACATAATTAATGTCGCATAATTTCACTTAATTCTCATAAAAGTTACGAGCATAGAATTCATGAAATCGCATAAACAGATAACACGTGCGCATTTTAAACACATGATCATTTAAGTCACATACATCATTTATTGGCCGACCTAATTTTCAGGGACCGGGGTCCTACAGCAATGTTCACTCTTTCTCTTTCCACAATCCTATCTCAGATCACACAACATAGGGCCCTAGGTCAGACTCGACACCTCATGCGCCCATAATAATAATATATGGAAGCTTACACTAGCAGCGTTTTGACGATCACGCAACTGCCCTGCTAGGCCGCTCTTCCGTAAGCGGTAGCCTACGCCGACAGCGTTTTGACGATCACGCAACTGCCCTGTCAGGTCGCTCCCTCCGCTAAAAATAAAATCACGATGGTTTTGCACCTCGGGACGTTCACGCCCGAGTAGACAGATCGATCACGCCTGTCTGCCGTCAGGTGTCATATGAGTACCAACCTCGACTCCTCAACAAGTCAACAATCACAATCATCTCAGTCTAGCCCGCTCGTCAATATCCCAAGTCTTCACTGTCTCAATACGGTGTAAATATCTCACTCTTGTGATACGATATGCATATGCCATGCATATAAACGTGATAACTTAAAAACATGTTTTCACGTGAGACGTACGTAAAACACGTAAAACTTTCATTTAATCACATAGAAGCACGTAAATATCACATAGGTGTTTACGCATTGTAGCTGAATAATTCACCTACCTGTCCTCCTGATAAAATTAGTAACGAAGTCTGGTACTACGCTCCGATCCTCTGAGTATTGAAAATATTATCATATCAATGTATTTGTTAAGTCAGGTAAGTCTAAAAATTCTCGAACCCTAATTATGAAAACCCTAAAAATATCAGAAACCCTAAAATAATGAAAACCTTAAAATAATGAAACCCCAATAAATAAATAAACCCTAAAATATCAAAACCCTAGAAACAGCGAAATCCTAAAATACCGAAATTTATTAAGTGTAGAAAGCTTTTAAAATGCTGAAATTATATTGTGTCGAAACCTTAAGACAATGTCGAGAACTATGATGAGCTCGAATCTTTCTATGTCGAGATATTACCATGATCGAGAATTATCTTGAAAACCTTTATATGTTATATGTCGAAATCTTTTCATACAATGTCGAACCCTTACAAATGTCGAGATCAACATGTTGCCGAAATCCTCTCTATAATAATGTCGAGACCTTTATTATTAGTATCAAACATCTCGAACTTCTTCTGATATATCTTGAGATTCTACTTTGAACAAGTTATCACATTTCGAAATTCAATATGATATATCTCGAAATATGATAATGTCGAGGTCCTTAAACCATGTCGAAACTTCTGAAGATGTCGAATTCTTTCCATGTTGAGTTCTATTCTACATTTTGGAGTTTCTTCACTATGTATCTCGAGATTCTTCTATGAAAATTATATCTCGACATCTATGTATAAGAATTATCAGAGCTCGATTTCTTTCTATTATATTTGTCGAATTCCATCTATCACACATTTCGAAATCCTCCTAATTGTACATCTCGAGATTCTACTTATCACCCGAAACTTATTCAATTTCCCTAAGAACACTAAATATCCCAAAATTATCGAAATCTATATCGCTATAATCACCTTAAAAATCTAGACTAATTCCAGAAAAGCATACGTTCTACATATCAATATTTCATGTTCCAAAAACTGTTAATACTTCTGTTTTACCATATAACCCATCGAACTTGAAGAGGTTAGGGTTTTCTATGAACATGAAGATTGCAAATCCTCATGCGTCTCAAAAGATTTCTCCACCACACGGCTCGAAGGTTAATAATCATATATGTTCATGTGTAAAAGGAGTAGAATGTCAGCACCCAAAACAAGCCCAAAATTAGGGTTTTAGAACATATAATTCATTCAGAAGTCCCACATATAATCATAGAACATTCAAAATAATTCCAGTTGGGGTTTTTATAAACATGGTAACCCACGAAATTACGTATAATCATCACCTAGTTGCAACAAGCGGCATTTAACTAACCAGAACAATCTGAATATATTAGGTTCAAGAGATAATACCTTGCTTGAGTTTTTAAATTATTGGATTTATGTAGCTGAGGTTCTTTCGTTTCTTTCTCACATTCCTTCGTATGATATCTTTTGTAGTTATCAAAATTTGTTTTTAATTCATAAATACGGATATGTACTGAAGTAAAAAAAATGATGTTGATTAGACAACTTGGTAGATGACGAGTTTTACCTAAGAGTTAAGTAATCTTATAGTTATCTCATATACTTTGGGCTTGTGGGCTTTATTTCGGAATACACCCCATCTAAACATAGCCAAATTAATTTTATTCTAACCTTACAAGTTCTACTTAGCTTCTTGGATAACTTTGGAATCCAGAACCATAGGAATTTATGCATTTATTGTACAACTGAAATTTCTTTATCAGACTTCCTAACCCACAGAATTACATAAAAATATACGGGTATTACATCTGGTGCGGTGGTGACGGCGGTGAAGATGGACTCAAGTGATATACTTAGTCGTCTCGGAGTCCTTCTTATCAACTGAATCTCCTCATCTGACTCCGTGTCTGATGGGGTAGTCGTGTGAGGTGAAAGTCCTTGTGCTGCATCCTCACTAGTTGGTTCCATCGCCGGAGGCTCGATAGGTTGTATTTTTTAAATGAGAGCCTCTGTTTCTGGCTTAGAGCCAGCGGTGGTGAGAGGTGCCCCATTTCCGCCTCAGGCTGTGCTGCTAGAATACCTTCCTCAATAGGTTCTTCGAGCACACCGACAATGATGGGCACTTCAGCACCAAGTGGTACTTGTGGAGCTTCGAGTTCCAGCTCTTGAGCACGACATCTATTAGCGTGGACTCAACATCTGGCACTATTTCCTCATGAGTTGGGCCCTGTGGCGACCCGACCTCCTAATCCTATATTCTAGCGTGTTCCTATATGCCTAGCGAGTTGTGAGCAGTGAATTGCATCAGAGATGCGTATAAATTTTTTCATTTTCCATCTATGTAATGGAAACATCGTCTGTACAGGACAAAAGAATGCATGTCGGACATTATGCTCCAGACATGGTCTAACTACAAAGGTGAAGGCGTGTCGGCACAGCAAAAGCTCCTATGCGCCCGGCCTCACAGGTCGTCATCCACACACACACGTCCACTCCAAAAGTAGCACGAAGCTTCAAAAGGTCGGCCTTGTCGTTCATCACATACCGTGGTCGTCGATGCCTACAACACACAACGTAAGGAATGAGCCACCGAGGCTCAGTAAGCAGAAATCATGCATGTATGCACGTGTCACTCCCCTGCAAAGGCAATCCACGCCGATGCATAACATCACTACGCAAAGGCAATCCACGCCGATGCACATAACACTCCGCAAAGGCGATCCGCGTCAATGCTCCTAGTACTCATACTAGTATCACTCAGGGCCCTCGACGCACTTACTATGCACCACTAAGAGCTCAATATCCTCAATAGGATCGTGACAGCGACCCACGCTGGGTAGCCTATGCTAGTTTCCCTAGGTCGCACCCTCCCAGGTCGTCCCCTCTGCCATACGGTAGCCTACGCTGGTAGCCTACGCTAGGATTCCCCCAAGGTCGCTCCTTCCAGGTCGCTCCTTCCGCAAATAGGGCAATCGCCTACGCCAGTTAGCCTACGCTAGCATAGCTAGGTCGCTCCTTCCTGGGCCGCTCCTCCTGCCTCATCATAATAACCGGCGTCGTACGCCGTATAGGGTGCCATAGAAGTCGTCCGTGACTCAACTGCGAGTCGACACACCGGCCTATATCGGCGGGTCCTCGTCGCATACAAACGACATAATAGTATGCACACTCAGTCCCACGACCCTCCCTCATGAGTTCGTGCGCGCACATGAATATGCATATGCAAGTAAATGTAACATAAACTTACCATATTAAAATACTACAATCAATTCACGAATTCATGAAACCACGTAGGCACGTAATCACGCAATTTAGGCACGTAAAACAAGTTGTGTGTCATAGTTGGATTTCTACTTACCTGTCGTCCGAGCGAAATTAATATTCTCCTCGTCTGCTCCTAACATACGACCTTTAAATAAAAAGGTTAGAATGTTAGTATTTTGCTTTCCTTAACTAACTCGTCGAAATGCAACTTTTCATCGTACAAGTTATTGGACTTGTACTAGTTTTCTAAACCTCAATCCACTCTACTTATCTCAGCAGACTTATTACTTCAATCGATTTCCAAGTTAGAGTAATGAATTTCCCTATCATAGAGAGCTCGGCGAAGATTAAAGATTGGGATGGTTGTATTCGCCCGATTTGACCTAATCAAATTGTAAAATCTTGGTTTCGATTAGTGGTTATTATGGCTTGGTTCCGCCCGATCTATGAATCGCCTTGTTAGTCACCCGATTGTGATATCATGAACCAAAACTCGGCGATTTGTTCTACTCGTGCCACGTATAGGTTTCATCAAAACCATTCGATTCCATGTAGATAACAAATCGCCCGATTTGTGCCAGCCTCGACCAGGGTTTCGCCCGATTTAATTCGTATAAGATCTTCCATCGGCCGATTTGTAACGCCGTGTCTTTTCGTCATCATGACGTGTGCCCGAAACCATGCATGGGATGAGGATTGTTTTCGGCCGATTTGAGGGTTTGCAAGGGTGGAAATCGATTAGAGAAGCTCGGCGATTTCACCTCCGCTTGACACGTGTTATGGCAAGAATTTGCCCGATTTACGTGTGCATGGGGAAATTGCCCGATTTAAGTTTGCATGGAATCGCCCGATTCCGTTTACTAACATGGTACATTTCGCCTGATTTCCTATAGGTAACAAATCGCCCGATTTTGTCACCAATCCTAAGAGAATCGCCCGAAACCACATTCCTAGTTACTTCTACCCTGAATTTCTAAGTTCTACGGCTTCATTCTGCCTCAAAATGTCGAACACCACCCAAGGATCTTTTCTTGCTGAAGTAATGAGCCTCAGCGCAAGTTAGACTAGCCCGAATCAAGCAATAATCTCGATGGAAACTCTAAGTTATGATTTCATTTCAAATCCTAGGGTTTTGCCGTCTATGGTACATTCAAGTTCCTAAGTCCCTTACATCTTGAACATGCTTTAACACTTAGTAATGGAAACCAAAGTAGTTTAGGGTGATAAGTTCGCTTACTCGAAATCCCGAGCAGATTGGAGTGGTCCTTTGGGATGAATCCTCTCGGCCTCTTTTTTCTTTCTTGCTTTTAGGTGTCGATGGTTATTGAGTGAGGTTAAGGGTTTGGATTGTTAGGTTAGATATTTTATACATCATAGGTATGGAGAAATGGGAATAGACTTAACGTGACTCTCCTTATCTTAAGGAAAAGTTGTCCCTATAGTTTCTTTTTATTTAATTAGGCATATCATTCAGTCATAGTCCAAATTTTATCGGGTGTTGGACCTAAGTTTCTAGTTTATTTTCAAATCGATCGACGCATAAATCGTCCGATCTCTAGGGTTAGTCTGAGGAATCGCCCGATTCCTGTCCTCATTTCTACTTGCTCAACCTCAGCGATTTCGTTCCACGATCGCCCGATTTCCAATCACTTAAGTATAAGTTCGGCGATTTCCCCTTGTCATGCCACGTGTTTCTTGTTACTAATCGCCCGTTAATTCGCCCGATTCCCACTCGATTTGTTCGATGATTTTAGCTTCTAAGTATATGGGAATCGGCCGATTTCTAATTTGCTCAATTTGAGCTCGGCGATTTCTCGTGTGCGTGCCACATGTACTAGTGATAAAAATCTTCTAAGTCCTTATAACACATAGTCCTAATTCGTAGCACATTTAGGAAATTAAATCACACAGCCTGAAGTCATATAGACCCGAACTTAAGGGCACATAGTCGTACATGATTCACATAAGCATATATTGAGTACGGAATTAGATACTTAATTACTTAGGTCATATACGTAATTTATTGGCCCTAAAGACTTACGGGGAACCCGGGTGCTACAAGTTGGGGGCTCCATCTCTAGTTCCTGAGCCACTTCATCAATCATCGTGTCTTCAGGACTAGGCTGTTGTTGTGGAGGGCTCACTTGGGACCTTGTCGGGGGCCCTCGAATCATCTGCTCAGTCAAATGATGTTCCCGACAGTACCGCTGATATTCATCTCCCGCTGGGTCGGTGAGACGTAGCAGCTCGAGCGGAATGGCCATCGATGGCTGGGCTAGGTCCACGAGTCTGGGGTTATGGAAGAACTTGAGCCTAGGTGGCTGATAGTTTCCTCCCGGAGGCAGGCGAGGTATATTCTGCTCGTACATCTCCATTTTTTGTCGGATGTTGACGGACAACCATCTCGCATACGGCACATTATTGGACCGTTTGTTCTCTTTCTGTCTGATCTGTTCTGCGAGGTCGTTCCAGATCAGTTGAGCGAAATCGTAATTCTGCGAGAACATTACTCCGTGAAATATCCGGAGGATGTGGCCGTTGCCTTTGTCGAAGTCAATGCTTCGGGGACAAACACTTATTGATTATGCCAAAAAGTGTCTTCCACGGATGGGAAATCCCGTTGCCCTAAATATGAGCTAGCTTGGTGAGCGGCGGACGGTACCCCATCTGGAGGAAATCATGCACCAATTCTGCATCTGATGGGAGGGGTTCGTAATTTTGGCTGTGAGGGAGGTCGAGCAGAAATCTGAGTTCATTCTTGCTCATACAGATGTGCCTCATCCCTACAACGCTAGTGAAGTGATACGCCCCGTTCATGATGAGACTCTTGATCATACCCCAAAACTGTTGGAGGTAGACCATCGGCACTGAGGCCGTCACCGTAAGAGCATGTCATAATGGATGGCCTTGTAGTATGGACACGATGATGTCGCCTGGACACCGGAAGGTGGTCAGATTCAGTTGGAAGTTCGTGTCGTAGACGTTAAGGTACATGGCCTTCTCGTATATATGGTTGTAGGTAGGGTATTGATCCATCTGAAATACATATTCAAATCATTCGCTACATTAAATTTAGTGGGAATTCGAATTTATCAGACCATAATGATGAAGCTAATTATAACATGTTTGATACAATCGTAGTGGAAATGTCAATGCACATATAGGTCATATAGAGTGAATTTTTGAAGAAATAATTTTATTTTCGACATATGCATGTAAGTTCAACAAAATTGGTCGAAAATTTTGCTAAGTGTTAAAGTACTATTCACTCCGTGCTTTTTATAGCTCGAGAAATGAAATTCTCAATTGAATTGCCTACATGTGATTTCGAACTAAATATTTGCGATCGAAAATCTTATTCGCTAATGACAGCTACAGTTGAAAAAGGACTTAGAAAATTTCTAAGTGTTTGAACTGATATTGTGGTACTGTAGCCGAGAAAGTTTACGGTCGAGAAAAATTTTCGTGTAAATGTACGATCGAGAAATTAGATTTCCATGTAAATTTACGATCGAAAAATTTTTTGCGCGTGAATAAAATTTTTAGATGTGAAATTTATTGAGCCAGAAAGATTTTCGATTTTAAAAGTTTTTTTTTTTGCTGCGAAAGTTTACGATCGAGAAAATTGTCAACGAGATACTAAGTCATCGAGAAAATTTTCGATCGATCATTAATCGCTGCGTGCTTTTACGATCGAGAAATTTCATCGTCGAAAAATTAATTTTTCCTTGCTAAAATTCTCGACCAAGAACAAAATTGAAGTCGAAATTTTCGACAGTAAGTTTTGCGCTCGAAAATTATTTATCTATTCAGTTCAATATTCTTTTCGTTCGCATAAAATCAAAATCAATTTCTCGATAGTAATTATTTATCGATCAGCGTTATTATGTTATCGACCAAATAGAATTTTAGCGATCGAAACTCTTTTACGATGCAAATAGTGAATCAATCAAATCGAAATTCAATTGACACTGTTTACGAT
>JAPQWV010003104.1:0-45760 GCA_027422505.1 Craterostigma plantagineum
GCTCCATTTTTCGATGCTCTCTGTTCTAGAGTTAAGAAGGTATTCGCTGTATCAGTAATTTCTGATGGGGCTGTATACTTGTGTATTGTTTGTCTTGTTTTAGTTGGAAGTGAAAAATAACAGAGAATAGAAGAGGCTTCTTTCGACGACGATCACAGTCACGCTATTACCGACTTCATAAGCAAACTTAAAGAGGGTTTTTTAAGGTTTGTAAGAAACCTGCTAGAAGCAAGCAGAGGATAGAAGATGAATAATTAAAATAACTCAAGTGCGCTTTTAACCTTTTTTTTTTTTAGGGTTTCTATTTTCTTTATAAATTTCCTATAATCCCCACTAAACCCATATCTCGCTTGGGGGTCTCTCTCTGCATCGCAGTACTTTTTCCGATTCTTTCGATTTGGAGAGGTTGAACAGGGAGGAAAATTGAGCTGTTTTACGTGGTAAAATGTCTGCAATCATCGCCACATCGGAAGAAGATCCGGCGCTCGCTGTCGTACGATTCACCGCCGAGATGTCATGGGCTGACGCCGGCCTGGAGGTAAACAACGATGGTGGTTTTTTTGTTTGCTCTTATTGGTGTTACTCATGGGAGATTCTAATCGATATTTGATTTCCGTTCATCAAAATGGATTGTGGTATTTAACTGTATTGAAGTATTTCATTCGAAGGTTTAACGGTTCATATCGACAGGTGGCAGAGGGGCAGGTGAGTAGGTTGTATGTTGAGGCGCAAGAGTGTATGGTGCAGAGCAGGTGGTTGGATTTGGCTTCGCTTATGCTTACTTCTGCTGATGTCATCATCTCGAAAGCATCGGAAAAAGGTCGGGGTTATTGTGTGCTTGGACCTTCGATCTTTTACTTGCTTCATTGGATGGAATCTTAGTTGGATCGAGCAAGTTTTGTTTCAAATTTTGGGTTGCCACATAGCTTCGTCTCGACTGTTGTTTTATTTTTAATTCAGATATTGAATGCATCTACGCCGTCATCTGCAATCTTGTTACAAAGCCTGAGAATCCTGATCATGTGCATCAGATTGCAGAGCTAATAGTCACGAAGGTTGTTCAACAGCCTCTTGACAAGCCTTCTCTTCGCTTAAAAATGTACGAAAGACCAGAATTTAATAAAAAAATTTCCCAAGGCGCATTTAACTATTGGAAATTGTGGTCTAATATGCTCTTTAACTCTGTATGCAGTCTGTTCAACCTGTTTAATTTACTGGAGAACTCATACAGCCAGTTCTTCGTGTATATGAAGGCCCTCAATCTGGCTGTCAGTGGAAAGATCACTGAGCATATTGTACCATCTCTTGTAAACATCAACAACTTACTGAAGGAGTGGAAGCTTGGCGACAAGGACAAGAGAGATCTCTTTCTTGCTGTTTCTAATGTTTTAAAAGATAGCAAGAGGTAAGTGGCATTCATGATTTGGTGTTTTTTCGACCACTTTGATATGTCAAATACCAGTTAATCAATACGTACTTTCTGTAAATATTTGGAGTTTCAGTTTGGCTAGAGACTCCTTTGGCTTTCTCGTAAAGTATCTGGAAACTTTTTCCGGAGAAGAGCCATCAATGAGTGAAGCTAAAGAACATGCAGTGCGTGCTATTATTGAACTCGTCAAATCACCTGACATGTTTCAGGTAATACCTTTATTGATTCTGTACTATGGCTGGCTGGTTAAATCAGCATTCCTCTCTTGTCGAACCGTTTTGTGTATCTCAATCGTCCAGGGTGACTTAATAAACATACCCGCGATAGCACAACTGGAGAAAGACCCAAAATATACACTGGTCTATCAGCTGCTCAATATTTTCTCTACACAGAGACTTGATGCATATTTGACCTTCCATTCATCAAATCCTAATTTACTGTCCATCTACGGTAAGCACCCCTTGTTCTTGCATCTTTTTCTCGTCACCACTCGATACTTATAGGACTGTGGACTACTAATACCTTGTGGGATAATGTTGTCGTAAGGTCTTTCGCATGAAGACTGTGTTACAAAGATGAGGTTGATTTCTCTAGTGGATCTTGGCTCGAGTGGATCTGGCGAAATCCCTTTTTCCTCGATTAAGCAGACATTGCAGGTGTTAATCAATCCTCATTGCTGTAGTTTCAAATGTCAGCTATATATTAACTCGTTATCCACCGCACCGTGTCCTAATTCACCTAGATCGAAGACAGCGAGGTGGAGTCATGGGTCGTCAAGGCGATCGCAGCTAACTTAGTTGAATGCAGAGTCGATCAGATCAATGGGGTCGTCGTTTTCAGGTCAGTGACAATCCCAGCTTGCTATGCGATGCGAGAACTTCGATTGAATCATTCACCATTGGGAATCCTTTCACTTTGTGCAGCCGATGTGCTCAACGTGTCTTTGGACTCCACGAATGGCAGTCCCTCCGATCAAAGCTCGCATCTTGGAAGGTGAGACCATCTATATATTAACCAACGTCCTTTTGCTAAAGCGACGACTTTTCAATTTGCTAAAATTTCGATGAATTTACTGAAGGGAAACGTTACGAGCGTCATTAGAACGATTGAGGCGAACAAGATGATAACTCAAGACAGCACGCAATCAGTGCAGAGTTTGGCTATACGTTGAGATTTTGCTGGTATGATCTCTCAATTATTTTTGCTTCCAAAGAGAAGAAATATTCGAGCTTCTCTCCTAAGATACTGTGACAGCTTGCACTGAGTTGGTTTCTTTTCTTTTATAATTTGGATCTAATTGTTACATTTTCTGATTTTTATGTCATGAGAATCTATAGCTTTTAGCTAAGAGTGGTTATTTTCTTGTAATAATGGCTCGTCGTGCATTTAAAGCAAAGCCGTTTATCCGACAAAGTCCGAGGATTAGGTTAACTAGATTTCTTCAATTAACTTAACCGTTAGTTTGTATTGGCTTTTTTACCTTCCTTGAATATCATATTCTTACCAAGTTTGTCGTCGGCAGACGACGACCCCCCACCACACGTTATAATTGTTTATGTGGTAGTTTTCCATGCACCGACAGCTTCCAAAATGAAATTAAATAATATGTTATTAGGACAGGTGAAATTACTATTTTCTAACTTGTAACTCCTTAAACTTGTATATTTCCACGAGAAGATTGATTGAGGTAGTTGAAAAAATTTCCATAATCAATCCAACTGTCTTCCCCTCTTTTTTAAGGATATTTCGCACCATAATACTCCATTAAAATTCAATCTACAGCGAATTCAGACTAATCCTTTCGGTCTATATCTCTTCGTCCACATAAAACCTCCATGGCATGTCTTTTTCCGTTAAACAATTGAAAGTGGCCAAAGAGTAGATGGCGGTCTGGATCTCACTGAGATGTTACCGAGCCAGCTTGAGCTCAGATCCATCAAGCTTTGCAGATCTCTGATCTTGAGAGAGTACCAAGAAAATCAGCGCCTTGAAGGAGAAAATGGAGCTCTACATGAGATTCACAACTCCTACGATTTTGCTCTTCTTTTTGCTCTCTTGCTTCAGCTTCACTTCAACAGGTAACTAACTACTTATCGTCCATGTACTTCACACTGATAAAGATTCATGAAGAGACAAAATGTGCTCCTAATCTCGCATGGATTTGGGTCGTAATCAGATGGATTTCCAGATGAAGTTTGGATCTTTTACCAACACCGTTTTTGCTAACTTGATGTGAAATCGAAGTTTGACCTTAAAGATTCACATCTATGCAACAGTTTGTTGGTTCTTGTCTATTGTGAATGTTGAAAAAGGTTTCTAATTACAGACTTCATACCCAAAGAAAGCAAATCGACCCTTTGACTAATCTTTAATTTCCTTTCAGAAGCGTACGATTCGCTCGATCCAAACGGAAATATCACCATTAAATGGGACGTGATCAGCTGGACGCCCGACGGCTATGTGGTACTATACTACTACAGCCTTCAAATCCATCATTCTTCTTCTTTGACCCTTTCTTGGCTTGTACTGATATGATCGCCTACTGTTCGAATAAATTCCTCAGGCAGTAGTTACCATGTACAACTTCCAACAATACCGCCACATTCAAGCGCCGGGCTGGACCTTAGGGTGGACGTGGGCTAAGAAGGAGGTCATATGGAGCATGATGGGCGCTCAAACTACAGAGCAAGGAGACTGTTCGAAGTTCAAGGGAAACATTCCTCACTGCTGTAAGAAAGACCCAACCGTGGTTGACTTGCTGCCTGGGACACCTTACAATCAGCAGATCGCAAACTGCTGCAAAGGAGGTGTGATCAGTTCTTGGGTTCAAGACCCAGCCAACGCCGCCAGCTCATTCCAGGTCAGCGTCGGGGCGGCGGGGACCACAAACAAGACAGTTCGTGTGCCTAAGAACTTCACCCTTAAGGCTCCCGGGCCGGGCTACACTTGTGGGCCCGCCAAGGTCGGGAAGCCCACCAAGTTCTATTCTGGGGATGGGAGGAGGGTCACTCAGGCTATGAGTGAGTCGATCGATCTTGGAATCTTTTGTTTGTCTGTTTTTTTAGTTGAAGATTCGATCGAAGAAAGTTTGCGCTTTAATTTTGTTTTGCTTTGCAGTGACGTGGAATGTGACTTGCACGTACTCTCAGTTTCTTGCCCAAAAGACTCCGACTTGCTGCGTTTCCCTGTCTTCTTTCTACAACAACACTATCGTTCCTTGCCCGACTTGTACTTGTGGTTGCCAGAACAGCACGAATCATGGAAGCTGCGTTGAGTGAGTTTTTTACCATCTTTGCCCCCCTCTCTCTCTCTCTCAAAAGCTTGACAGTTTTGTAATCTTGTTTTGGGATTGGGTGATCTCAGTCCCGAGGCACCACACTTAGCCTCAGTAGCGGGGAACCGTGCGAAGAGCAATGGGCTCGCACCATTGGTCCAATGCACGAGCCATATGTGCCCAGTTAGAGTCCATTGGCACGTTAAGCTTAACTACAAGGAGTATTGGCGTGTGAAGGTCACCATAACGAACTTCAACTACGCAATGAACTACAGCCTTTGGAACTTAGTAGTACAGCATCCCAACTTCGACAATCTCACGCAGATATTCAGCTTCAACTACAAGCCTTTGAATCCTTACCAAAACATCAGTAAGTCTTCTGTCCTATCTCTCGATCTTCTGTTTGCTTATTACGCGATTGAAATAGAAAGTAAAGGAAGAACATTTCTTGTGTATTCCAACAGATGATACTGCGATGTTATGGGGCGTAAAATTCTACAATGATTTCCTCAACGAGGCGGGCCCGTTAGGGAACGTTCAGTCAGAGCTTCTCTTCAGAAAAGATAAGTCTACTTTCACTTTCGAGAAGGGATGGGCTTTTCCTCGAAGGATTTACTTCAATGGCGATAACTGTGTCATGCCACCGCCCGATTCTTACCCATTTATGCCTAACGAAGGTTATCGCAAGAACTTTTCTCTGCTAACGCTTCTTTTTGCCGTGCTGTTTTCCGTTGCCGTGCATTTGGCAGTTGTTTAAAGGGTCGTGCTTTGATTGATAATACCTGGGGAAAAAAGTTGATAGATCGAACAAGGAGAACTCACGTTATATAGCACTGTAATTGTTCTTTGTGTGTAATATTGTTTGCAGTGAGAATCAAGAACATATGTTTCAAGCAGATTAATTTATTGTTTCTGGAAAGTCTTTTTCTGATCATGAAATAACATTTTCAAGGAAAGGATGACTAACAAGACGATGACGAATAAAACTGCGTATATATGTTAGTTGGATTGTCATCTCATCTCATGGTTGAATTGATATAATTATAGTGGGATTACTGATAATTCAAGCAAAGGATTACTAAGAAGAAAGGAAATTAAAAAGGCAAATAAAAATAAAATACGACAAAAAATATTCGCCGTTGCCGGGGATCGAACCCGGGTCACCCGCGTGACAGGCGGGAATACTCACCACTATACTACAACGACTTTTGTATTATTTGTTGATTATAGTGTGATAATACATTTCTATTAAGGACGGAATTATATTTTTCGATATGATATAATATTAAATCTGCTGTCATCCATTACCCAAAATTCAAATTTTATTATTACCATGCCATCATTGTTATCATCTTAGATCTGTAGACCATCTTACGTTTTGGCGATTAATCGTCGCGCGACACAAAGAAAAACTTGGATTCCGTTTCAGATCAGTTGCTTATCTTCTCCGTCACTGCACAAAGTAGACTGATTCTTGGTTAGGGTTTTGTTCGATCCTAGTTGGGACGGCGGGGGCTGTTAGCTTCTGATTGATTTCAGGCAATGCAGGGCACATCGGGTTCTTCCGTACAGTCCGAGGCGATACTCCAATGGCTTCAGCACGAAATGAGCTACAGACCACTCGTAGGCGGCCCGCATTCGACCTCCTCAAAACCACCCCCGACGGCGACAGCTGATTCGCTAAGAAAAGTGTGCCGCGGAAACATGATTCCCGTTTGGGGATTCTTGTTGAAGAGGGTGAAATCCGAGAAGACGGTGGAGAATATTCGCCGGAATATTTTGGTACATGGTGGAGGGGACACGAGGAGGAAGGCTGAGGTAGGAGGCGGTGATAGCGTGAGGGATGCGGCGTTGAGGGAGCGCGAGGCGGCGGAGAAGGAAGTTGAGAGGCTGAGGCAGATTGTTAGGAGGCAGAGGAAGGAGCTCAAGGCTAGGATGGTGGAGGTGTCCAAGGAGGAGGCTGAGAGGAAGAGGATGATTGATGAGCGCGCCAATTACAGGTTTGGGTTTTTGATAATTTTTTTCGAATTTTGGGGATATAGAGTTGTGGTTTGGGTAAAGCAGGTTGTTTTAGTTTGGAAATTAGTGTATTTTTAAGCCTTGATGATGATGATTTGGTGAGGGGATTGTTGTTGAGGCATTCCTCTGATATAGGTATTCATTCGTTGCAGGCACAAGCAGGTGATGTTGGAGGCTTACGATCAGCAGTGTGATGAAGCTGCCAAAATATTCGCTGAATATCATAAACGCTTGCGCTACTATGTTAACCAAGCTAGAGAAGTTCGAAAGTCTGGCAGAGAATCTTCGGTTGAGGTGGTGACCACTGTCAAAGGAAGCAAATCTAAAGATGATCTTATTCTTATTGAGACCACAACAGAGCGAAATACGAGGAAAGTGTGTGAATCCCTAGCAACTATGATGTCTGAAAAAATTCAGTGCTCTTTTCCTGCTTATGAAGGAAATGGTATCCACGTGAATCCTCAACTGGATGCTGCAAAATTGGGTATTGATATTGATGGCAATTTACCTACTGAAATCAAAGATTTGGTAGCTGATTGTCTTAAAAATCCTCCTCAGCTGCTGCAAGCCATTACTTCTTATGCTCAGCGTCTGAAAACACAGATTGCTAGTGAAATAGAAAAAATGATGTTAGAGCTGATGCGGAAGCCTTAAGGTACAAATATGAGGACGACTCTATAATTGAGTCTTCAACTGACATAAGCTCGCCATTACACTACCATCTTTATGGTAATGGGATGGAAGGAGGCAATGGTCCTTCAAAAGGCACCGAAAATCAACTTCTGGAGAGACAAGTAATTTTTCTGAACTATATGGGTGGTTGTAGTTTTTTATGTCTCACCCATAGCATGTGACATATGAGTTTTTCTTTTGGAACTAATGCAGAAAGTGCACGTACAACAATTTTTGGCCACTGAAGATGCGCTTAACAAGGCTGCAGAGGCTAGAAACATGAGCCAGTTACTCTTGAAACGTCTTCATGGAAGTGCTGATGCAGTTTCCTCACATTCAGTTGTTACTGCAGGGTCACAAAATATGAGCAGTCTCAGGCAACTTGAGGTACTGTTTTCTATTTGCAGTTTAGCTTGGTTTCTGTTGAAAGGTCTAATAATAAAGCGTACAATTGATTATGTTTCCAACCCAATTTTACATAGTATTTTAATCGTTTTGGTCATCTTTCCCGAGTGCAACGTGTATTACCGTATAGCATTCATAAGAGAGAGGATCTGTCTCAGCATGCTTTTCATCCTTTGCAGTTAGAGGTTTGGGCTAAAGAAAGAGAGGCCTCCGGATTACGCGCTGCTCTTAGTACACTTATGTCAGAATTACATCGATTGGATAAATTAGTTGCTGAGAGAAAGGAAGCTGAAAACTCTTTAAGGAAGAAGTGGAAGAAGATTGAAGAGTTTGATGCTCGCCGATCAGAACTGGAATTGATCTACACTGCACTACTGAAGGCAAACATGGTAAGAAGTGGTAATAGATTGAACCGTTAGATAACTGAATGCATTATGAGAGTATCATTTCTATTTTATCACTCTTTGTAGGACGCCGCCTCATATTGGAGTCAGCAGCCGTTAGCTGCTAGGGAATATGCGTCAGGAACTATAATTCCAGCCTGCAATGTTGTCGTTGACTTGTCAAATAACTCTCAGGACCTCATCGACAAGGAGGTTTCCACCTTTTATCAAACTCCAGAAAATAGTCTCTACATGCTTCCCGCAACCCCTCAGGTTTCTTATTTAGCATGATTAACCGATTTAATGATATTCACCATGTTCTGTTAATTGATATTCATTTATGTTTAAGATTTCGTGCGACTGTCTTAATTCTCAAATGGTAGTAAGCTAGCAGGCTCAATAGATGGAAAAAGAGGCCAATGACTGATAGGACCATCCTTAACTTGTTCTTTCTCACGTGTTCATTTGTGTCAGGCGCTTTTGGAGTCAATGGGTTCTAGTGGCTCTAGTGGACCTGAAACATTAGCTAGTGCTGAGAGGAATATAGCAGTTCTTATAGCTAGAGCTGGTGCTAAAGATCCTTCTGCAGTTCCTTCCATTTGTCGGATTTCTGCTGCTTTACAATACCCTGCTGGTGAGCTTTTCTCTGACTTGCAATAGATACTATTTGATTCCTCCATATTTTCTCGAGATTATTGCGATGGTCTCCTCTTTTGGCAAAAAAGGGGAAAAATCTGCTCTCCAAGTCTTTTGACATCATTATGCATTAGTCTCCATGATTTGCTTTAGGTTTTTGACCTTACTCTAAATGCAACGTTTAGATGCTATGGATGCTGGTTTGGCAACAGTTTTAGAGTCCATGGAATTTTGTCTGAAGCTTCGTGGCTCCGAGGCTTCTGTTTTGGAAGATTTGGCAAAGGCTATTGATTTGGTTCATGTGAGGAAAAATCTTGTTGATAGTGGCCATGCTTTGCTAAATCATGCGCATCGTGCCTCTCAGGAATATGATAGGTGAGAATCGTTGTTTCTTTTCTTTTTCAACTAGCATTTTGTTTTGAGACTGTTGTGTCTCTGTCTTAGACCCAACCATGGGAAATGTATTTCGGCGAATTTATCTGAATCTGGTTGGAGTGATCCATGAAGTATATTGAATATCAAAGAACTCTTTTTTTTTTTTTTTTTCGCAGGACAACAAATTACTGTCTGAAACAAGCAGGGGAACAAGAGCAAACCGTTACAGAAAAGTGGATACCCGACCTGAGCAATGCTGTTCTTAATGCTCAAAAATGCCTTGAAGATTGCACATACGTCCGAGGCTTGGTTAGTTGCTTGCAGGACATCAAATATTTTTACTTCCTCACTCTGACTTTAAACTTCTTGCAACTTAAATAACCAGTCCCATATGTCTATTAATTATAAAATTTCATGCCCATATACTCAAGCATATATATCAAGATTCTGCGGCTGACTGATATTTTAATGTAGCTCGACGAATGGTGGGAACAACCAGCATCTGCTGTAGTTGATTGGGTGACCGTCGATGGAGAGAACGTTGCGTTCTGGCAAAATCACGTGAAGAAGCTCCTCGCCTTTTACGACAAGTAAAAGAGCTCTCATCAGTCAAAGTGAAGCAGAAAACAGACAGATTCTTTATTATGGCCTATCATCCCACACGCCACCAACAGCTTCTGTTGCCCATGTACGTATTTACTTGTGGGAACTCCCCTCAAAATGGATCACGAAACAAACCAATGGCTCGTAAGGATTATTTCCCCTTATTTCACTTGTGGCGCGCCTTTCATCTGTATCTTGAAAAACCTCGAAGCTTTGTCTGTGTTTGTTTGTTGTGATAGAAATAGAGTTGGTAGATAACTTGTGATGTCAGGTGTGCTTTGTAATTTCAAAAATCTACTTTGCAGATGGACATGAATATGTCTCAATATACATGTATGTAGGACTTTTCATCTCTGCAACTGAGGGAGAATCTTCAATGGAAACACACTACTAAGAAAGAAAACACACACACACACCATAATACAACATGATCTTCTGCTACAATAACCTTTCCTTTCTCTTTTTCAAGAATACAGCGAAACCGAAGGAACGACGCCGTAAGAAGAAGCGCTGAACGACGAGCTGCGAAGCATCTCATCTGCTTCTTCATCAGCTTCATTATCATCACGAGCATCATCCCTCTTGGCGAACCTCCCTTTAATCCTCGGCCTAGTTTCTGCGTAAGCCTTCCTCGAGGCGTACCTTATAGTCTTCTCAAACCTCCTCGTCTTCTTCTTCTCTCTGTACCTCATCACCCTCGCCTCCCTCTCCATCGGTGAAAGCTGAGCCGGCGCCATCTGCACCGTCGACGGGCTTAAGAAGAGCTCGCCATCATCGTCATCAGCCTCGTCGCGGAGGTGAACACATGGTCGATCTTCGAAGCCCTTCTGAGGCACGACGTTGAAGTCGTTTTGCTGCCATGAGTTACTACTACTGAAGCCATGGTTTCGTTGAAGGCTATTATTAGGAGGACCGTGGTAGTAATAGTAGTCTTCGATGCCCAAATAGTCTTCGTCGATGGTCTTGACGAAAGGGTTTTGCAGAAGCCATGAAACTGCTTCTTCATCGTCTTCTTCTTCTTCTTCTTTCTGGGCTGGAACTGCAAGAGAAATTGACCGTTGACTATACGGAGACATGATAGAGACGACAGCTATCTATATTTTTATTACAGCCAAGAACTAATACCATGAGTTGTTATAGCAGTAGGTGCAGTAACGATGGGGACGCGGTGGTGGCGGCCGGCGAGTGGGTTGGCCGAGTGAATGGACTCATCGCAGGCGGCGCAGAGCGAGGCTGAGTCAGCCTTGCACAAGAAGGCGGCGGGGAGGACATCGCAGGCTTCGCAGATAAGCATAGTCATCCTTTCAGGGAAAATATTATTATATTGTTCAGTGGACCGTTTGAAGTTAGTCCTGTCCTGCCTGTTTTAATACGTACAATTGAGGATCTCCTGGTGGCGACACGTGGCGGAAAGTTAGCGGGTGTGTGATTTGTTCTTTGTATTTCTCTTGGCTGAGAATAGTCCTCTGTGGTGCTGTGAGAAAATACTCCTCTTTGTATTTAATGGATGTTGTTGGTATGTTTCTATTATTATTATTTGGTTTTTACTGATTTTAATTTCGACACTTAATGTAATGCCATATTATATATATGTGTTCGAGATCGAGCCTATTGTTGTCGCTACCTACTGTAATAAGAAAAAAAATATGTATGTGAAGGTAGTAGTAGTATAAGTGTATGTGACGTTGCTGGCATCTTTTTTTTTTTAGGATAAAATCAACAAAAAAAAAAAAAGAGCGTGGCTACAGTTGACGGAAAATTCCACGTATGCATGAATAATGAATATGATATATACCAACGTGTAATTTTCGATTGTAGATTGCTACAAATCTCATCCACGAGATTCCAGAAAGTTAATAACTCAGTAAGCTGATTACTTAGCTACGATATCCCCGAGAATCAGCGTTCAGTCCAAATCATGTGGACCCAAAAGATAAATGGGCTCCACCCAAATTGCTTTAGCCCATTAAAGGCCCGTTTCTATATTGAGTAAGCCCATTATCAGCGTCACCGACAAACGAGAGAAATAATGTCTCCCTTGTCTTCGCTAGTCCTAAACTTTCCTTGTTATATAATCAACTACTGATAATAAACTAATGCATATATAATATTACAGAGAGGAAAAACAGGAGAAAAATCCCATTTCGCTGATCTGAGAAAGAACACAAGAAATGGGAGAAGACAGTGGTAGAGAAAGCGGTGCAATAAAGACCTCAATCCCAGTGATAGACATGAAAGATTTTCCAGCTCAGTCGAAGAAGCTGATAGAGGCATGCCAAGATTTGGGGTGTTTCAGAATCGCGAATTTCCACGAGATTGTGCAGAAATCTCTGATGCAGGAAATGAAATCCGTGGCGAGGAAGATGCTCCTTGAGCTGCCCGCTGAGGTCAAGGCGAGGAACAAAGCCGTCATTCCTGGAAGCGGTTACATGGCTCCGTCTCAGATCAATCCACTCTATGAAGCTTTTGGGGTCTACGACATGTCTCGCCCTCAAGACGTCGATTCCTTCTGTAATGATCTCAGCCTTGATTCTCATCAAAGGTTAGAAATCTCTCTCTCTCTCTCTCTCTCTCTCTCATGAGCTGGTAATATTAATGATTCCATTGATAGGGACACCATTTTGAAGTATGCTTCAGCAGTGAACACACTGATGATGGAGATTTCGGACAAGATCTGCAGAGGGCTCGGCCTTAATAATAATAATGGAGGTTCGTCACGGCCCTCCAAAGACTGGCCATGTCAGTTCAGAATCAACAAGTACAGCTTCACTTCGGAGAACATCGGCTCGCAGGGAGTTCAGCTTCACACCGATTCAAGCTTCCTTACAGTTCTCCAGGACGATGACGTCATAGGTGGGCTCGAAGTGATGTCACGGTCTGGAGAATTCTTGGCCGTCGATCCTTGCCCCGGGACCCTCCTCGTCAATCTTGGAGACATTGCTACGGTGATTGTTATTAGCTAACAGAACTGAGTTAATTCGTCGTTTTACGGCAGTTCAAACACACACATGATATATATATGTGAATGATTGATCGAATATGTATGTATAGGTGTGGAGTAATGGGAGATTCTTGAATGTGAAGCACCGAGTGATGTGTAAGGAAATTGGGATAAGGGTTTCGATAGCTTCGTTTCTCTTGGGACCGAAGTGGGGTTTCGTGGAAGCCCCGAAAGAGCTGGTCGACAACGAAGAAGAAGATGGTCGTCGTCGTAGGTTGTTTGCTCCATTTACTTACGAAGATTTTAGGAAGATTAGGGTCTCCAAGGACTTGCGCGTCGGCGAGGCTCTTGACCTCTTTCGATTAGATCATTGTGATTGAGCCTAGGTAGTTTAGTATTATTACAAGATTATCGACAAATTTCCTACCATGGAAAGTGGATTTCATGTATTCTATGACAGTAAACATGAGTTACATTGCATATGAGTTATTATACTGTAATAACATGAGATGAACTGAATCTTCTTCAAATCAAAGATCGATATTGTGTGCGTGCGCCTGCTGTGTTTTCAATGAAGAAGTCTTGCCCACAAAACGTGCAGTTATTTAATCTCTAGAAGTAGTTGAAAATTTGTTACAATTAGGGTATTGTTTTAGTCCAATGGTCACAAAACATATTAATTATGCAGATTTTTCCAAGCATATATCAGTGTTCAAGAATCATAAAAAACATTAAAGAACCTCCCTACCTATGAACAAATCAACGATCTCTCTCTCTGTCGATCGACGTCAAGCAAGAACAACGGTGAAAAATCTCTGCAAACTCGTTCTCAGAGAAGATTCATTGTGAGAGATATATGTTAACATCCACAGATAATAACTTTCTTGCAACTATACTTAGGAGAAGAAACAACAAGCTAATCACACATGGAGATGCCGAGTGAAAGAGACAGCTAGCTATTACATGCGAAAAGCCAAGCATTATAATTACGAGCAATCGGCTGCAATGATAGATCATTATAATGGGACCTGAAAATTAATTTACATGCGAAAAGCAAGCATTATAGCAAACCAAAAGATGCGAAAATCAACAGACAAAACCACATGAAAATGAAAGAAACAACTCCCCGCAATACAAGCTTATTTAGAACATCAAAAGCCAGTGAAATAATTTCCTCTTCAGAGTTTTCTGAAAAGAGACGTCGTTATTTCTGAGAAAGAAAGGCCATAGTAGTTCTTTATTCGTTATTTCTGAGAAAAAAAGGCCATAGTAGTTCTTTACTTTTTTCAATCAAATTCTTTCACTATCACTACTCTATCTTCATTTTTCTCCAGGAAGACAAACACACATATCACAGCAGGAGAAAACATATACATTGCTACTGCATTTTCGTTACTTGCTATATATATAGGCTAACCACTGTGTCGATTTTTCCCTGTAGTGTTGAAGTATTCAGTTCAGGGAAGAATTTGAACCAAAAGGTTGAAGAGATTAGGGCAAGAAGCCACCACATAAAACTAGGGTTTGTGGGTTTAGGCCGCAGATCTGCTGATAGAACAACCGTAAAAAGCTCCCAACTTTCAATCTCTGAACCGTACGAAAGCCAAAACCCGACCCGGGTTGGAGACAAGAGGACCCATAAAAGTAACAATATACATGATAAAGAATTCGAAAAATAATACATAATTAATGGCTCTGACCTGTTGAAGAGACTGAGATTAATCTATGGCGCAATCAGTGATGCTTCTTTATTTCTCCTTTTTTTCGTAATTTAATTCCAAAGAGAGATGAAACATGACACGATGCAATAGGGGCCCCTTCATGGCGACAGCACAGAATATGAAGTTGTAGTAAAACCTGTCAAATAATGCGTAGTGGTGTGTAGGGGTAATAAATAAAAAATTAAAAAAGTTATGTCTATTAAAACCCTATAATAAGGCTCGTTATTAGGGTCTTAATCTCTCAGCTTTTCTCTCAGATTCGCACTATATACAAAAAGCACACGGCCCCTTCTCGCGGAAAACCTAATTCAGGCATTTCACACACTT
Source organism: Craterostigma plantagineum (assembly GCA_027422505.1). Classification (NCBI taxonomy): domain Eukaryota; kingdom Viridiplantae; phylum Streptophyta; class Magnoliopsida; order Lamiales; family Linderniaceae; genus Craterostigma; species Craterostigma plantagineum. The sequence goes on from JAPQWV010003104.1 coordinate 14,786, forward strand.
TATTGAACGAATCCTAAACTCAGCAGTGTTTGAATCTTTAATGGCATTTCAGCTCAATCCTAGCTAAGCGTGAATAGTTGAACACTATGTTGTTTGTCTACTTCGCAGTTAACATAGGTTAATGACGGTATTCAAGAACTGCTCTTACCCACTTACCAGTGTCCGAGGAAGTCGACGACACTGCTTTTAATTATTACCCTCAGTTAGGATTCTGACCAATAAAATCAAACTTGCATTTTCTTTTCCTTTTTCTCACAAAAATGTTACCTTGGTGAAGTTTCTTAATTTGGATGTACTGTATATCTAAATTCAACGCTCAAACTTGGCAAAAGGACATTGCAAAAGATGATTATGAAAAACTCATTTTCTCATCAGCTGCTATGCTTAAGTGGAGAAAAGGTATATAGCTGTAGCACAGTGTGGCTCACATCTCAAATTGATGGTAAAATGTACTATAAATTTAACCGAACATCGTGGAGAAACTGGGGTAGTTTTGTCATCGATTTAACTATCAATATCTAGGGAAAAATAAAGACAATTTTCATTGTAAGGGTTTTGATATCAAGAAAGCAAGTACAATCACATTGGCTCCTGAAAGTTGAAAGCGCAGCTACCCCAAATCATCATATCTTTGTCCTTCGTTTTTCTACCTACAAGGTTAAGTCCTTCGGTCCTTCTCAAGCAAAAGTCATTTTCTAAATGCCAAGGAAGAAAAAGACAGCTTCGTGGGAAGTCATCAATTACATATTAGCTGTAATAGATTTTGGCTCCTCTAAAAATATCAAACAGTAAAAACGTCCGCTTTCCACATATTTATATGGCAGGAGGGCTTCCAAGAATCACATTAGTTAGAGTGGTTCTTATTTGGTACTGTATGTAATAGGGTTTATTAGTTGGCATATCATTGTTCTTTCCACCAAAGCTTCGCATCACCACAACCAAAATGTTTCCCAAGAACTCTTTTCTGATCCCTCAACTCTCTGGCATTCTTTCTCGAGCCTCTAGTTCTTCAGTTCTTGACCTAAATGACCCTGAAATAATGTATCCTCACCACGATCAGACCATATTTTCTGCACACAATACTTACAACTTAGCTCCCAATGCTCAAGTTCTTGACCCTTCAATGATGTTTAGTCACGACACTGTTGGGCTAAGCAGTGCAGATCCATATCTAGTTGCAGTCAACGGTACATTTCAAGAAACGAAACAAACAACGAAAAGGGATCGACACAGCAAAATTTACACATCTCAAGGCCCTCGTGACAGAAGGGTTCGACTCTCCATAGGAATTGCAAGAAAATTCTTCGATCTTCAAGAATTGCTAGGCGTAGACAAGCCTAGCAAAACCCTTGGATGGCTACTCACCAAGTCAAAGTCAGCAATCAAAGACTTGGAAAAGAGCCAAGGCAGTGGTGGTTATAGCTGTGCTAAGAGCATAGTTTCTTCGCCAGGCTCTGAATGCGATGAAGTAGTCTCTGACGACGAAGCTGTTGATGGAACTGAGAACTGCATCGTCAGCTATGGAGATGATTCAAAGAGGAAGGCATCTAATAAAGGATCGATCAAAGAGAGCCTCGCTAAGGAATCACGGGCAAAAGCTAGAGCAAGGGCTAGGGAAAGAACAAGAGAGAAGATGTGCATGAAACAGCTCAGCAATGAGGCCACAAACATTACTTCTTCTTGCAACCCAACTCATGAGTATTACATGAACAACAATCATCACCTTGAATTCTGCAAAACGTCTCCCTCTTTGAATTACGAGGACCTTCTTCCATGCCATGAAGACATTGCCCATGGATCGATTGTAGCGAAGAGAAAGCTGAAGCAGCCTTATTTCATTGGATTTCCTCACAGTCTGATTCTTTCCTCGAGAGATTCGAATGCTGCAAACTCCTTTCTTCCATCTGTTAATGCAATAGGGACGACGACTTGGGATATAAGTGGGATCAACACTCAATTTCTCGACCACCACAGGTTTTCTAACAGGTAAATTGATAACAAACGTATATCTTTATTCCATGTCCGAAACATATATGACAGTCGAAATTGGATGGTGAAAAAAACAATCTTCATTGGTCACTTTATAATTTGCTGCAGCTCAAACATGTAAGGTGTAGAGAAAGGTGCCAAGCTTTACCATTTAAACTTCAGCAATCTGAAGTCCTAAAAGGAAATGTAATATATATGCAATGTATAATTTATGATGTTTTATTGATTTAAGGCCGATTCTTTGATCTACGGTCTAAACGGTAGAAGTTGTATTTGTTTTGGTTATATGTTCTTACCGCCATTATTGGTCATATTAATCCATGTTAAGTATACAAGTTCGATAAATCCTTGTAAATTATCTATCTATATAATCAATGATGTGTCAAGAAAAATGCATAGCAACATGAAGAACCACACAAATACAATCTACTTGCATTTGCACCAATACAGTAATCACTTCGCTAAAAGATTTCTCAGTATTATAACTCAGCCTTGTATTTCAGATTTATCACTATTAATGATGATCATATATATATCGAAAAAAAAACAAAAAAAAAAAACTCGTAGTATGCATCTTTTAACTTTCCAACATTGTTTTATACATAGGCTGGGAGGGAATGAAAAGCCTAAATTCAATTGGAAGATCAAGGCAAGACTATTGCTGACTAAAGCCATCAATTGTTGAATGACATTTTTATCATTTATCTATTGTTCGGATGATTTGTCATTATTGCATCGTGCCCTTTATGACTTATGAGTTGATAAAATTGTAGGGCAGGAAATATGTCAACTCATACAAGAAAATCAGCTGTTCATGACATGTATATATAAACAATAATATAATTAACTGTAATGTGTTTTAGATTTGCTAGATTTTGTCTTATTTTATTTTTTGAGCCACCCCATCGCTAGTTTGGGTGGAAGATATCATCTGCCAGAGGAAATCTATGGCACACTGGACTGACTGACGTCTTTTTCCTATATATTCAAAATAATCCAATTTAGTTTAGGTGCCGAAAATTATTTAATAAATATCAAACGCCTTGATATGTTGGGCTTCGTAAACCCAATTAACGGCCTAATAAAACGGGCCCATTACACGTCCACCCACATCACCCTGTTCAATGCATATTGCCTTGCATTACTCAATATTTATAGTAATTATTATGAATTCAACAATATCAAATATTCTATTTTCTTATATAGATGACTATTGCTGATCAATCTTACATGGAAAGGTTTTCAAATGCCTTGCAGCGTAGTCACGTGCTAGCTCGTGAGGGACGCTGTCATGAAACTAGGTTGCAACTAACTTAACTTACATCGTAAGTCGATTGGAGATGTAAAGAAAACAAAGATCAAGATTCATCCAAAGGCTTTCATCAACATGCTTTGGATAAACCTTTTGTCTTTCAACACAAGACATTCCATTGTGATATTCGATTGAACGATACCAGCTTAATCGGGTCGAACATAATATCAGCTGTTCATATCACTTTCGATGCTAAAGTTTTAAGGGACAAGAAAAACCTGCTGCAAAATTGGGCCTTCAACTGATCGAACGATTTGGAAAAAATCAATCACCGAGAAACTTGCGCTTTCTGGTCGTGTTCATGTAAGGTCTAATGACCCATTCTGTTTGAGCTTCATCTTGATCCATTGTTCCAAGTTTGATCTGCAGCAAAGGAACAGAAGATAAATTACTAAGACAGATGCGCGGAGATGATTAGTTCTAATCAACGATCTCTGTGTAAATAATCTCATCAAGCAAATACCTGGTAGAGACGCAATTCAAATCTAGGTCCAATCTCTTTCAATTCGATCGATTTGGGACCTCCACGTTTCTCATAGACATGATTCCTGAGTTGAATAAAGAAACCACAATTAGAGTACCATCATATAAAGACATGACATGAGTGTATGTGGATAACTATTATGTACGACGACCCAATTTTACAACAGAGACCGTTGATGACTCAAAGTAACAAAGGAGAAGTCAGTGCTAACGTTATCATTTATCAATCACATCGAATTACAACTTGACCAGGGATAGGGAAATCAACAACTGGGAAAGTTCGGCAAAAGAAGAATAAAAGTGCGAACCTGAAGGAAACATAATCTGATTGATTTGCAAAAGTGATGATCCTCTTAGTATCTGGTTTTGGCACTGGAAATAAATACTTCAAAATATTGGCTGCCCTTTGACCAAGCTGTGAATATGACAGTTACAGCAATTTCAGAAGAGATGCATAACTGAACATCTATACAAGAAAATCAATGAATGCGCTGGAATTGCTTCATTTTGCCACAGAGATCAAAGTCTCGGCCACAGATAATAACCTTTGTGGTGAAGTTTTCAAGAATCAAGTGCGGGTAGGCTTCAGGCATGCTTCCAATAGCTTTCTTGTCCTTAATGTCATGCCTTGTAACCTTACATTATATTGTGATAAGTGAGACAACCATCTCATAGTAGACTAACTGAGTTAAGAACACCAGGTTAAGTTCACTAACCACATTGTGTAATCCGAAGTACGCAGTGGGACCAAACGGCAAATGACTAATAACTATCCCATCTGGCACGCCTCGATGCTCATGAACTAAGATAACATCCGTAAAATCATGTGCCCGGCAGGTTTCAATTATTTCAGAAATCACCTGAAGAATAAAATACCGAGTACTATTAGCATAATAGCATATGTGGCTTAACCCTTTCAACTCTATCATGAAGGCAAATCAATCCATACAAGAACCAACCAATTACGAAAGCATATATAAACCGTCCACAAACCTGACCACCTCTGTTCATCCGTTCTGCATTTGGGAACACAAACTTCAACTCCTACATAAAATATACAAACAAAGGAGTCATATACATGACAAGGAATCGAAATTCGTCGGAATAGCATGATTACAATTTTACAGTTTATTTCGGAAAGCCTCAAACTTGGCCACAACCTTTACGAACTGAGTAAGAGGAGCACTCGGATTTCGAGACGTCGTAAGCAATATTTTAGGATCTTTTTCCGCTGCGTTCGCATACTCATCATCGATAGTAGAATGCGGGACTGTATTAGGCAAAAGACGACCAAATCATCATTCGAAAGATATACAGAAAACAAAACTTTTCCAATTAACTACAAATCCGCAGCAAAAGGAAGTACAAATACGCAGCTCACCGATTGTGTGTTCATCGTCGAGATCAATCTCCCGGCGAAGATCTGCTTCCTCATTTCTGAGCTCAGTTGGTATGGGCTTTCCCTCTGAAAACATACACAATAACAGCAAACTCAAACAATCCGAGCTAACAAAACAGAAACAATCCGAGCTGTTTCAACGAACGGAGAATAAGAAGTCTCAGCGACCTTCTAAGGCTTCCTTGATCTTGCGCTTCTTTTCGTAAAGCAGTCTCTCTTTGCCTTCCAAGCTCTTCCTATAGAGATATTCTCTTCGAAGCCTCACGTTTCTCCGCAACATTTTCGTTTTCGCCTTGTCGTCTAACTCTAAACCCTAACAACAAATTATAGAGCTACTAAATCATTTCTAGTATTTAACTACTTTATATAATAATGCACTGTGTAGCGCCCATGGCCTAATGGATAAGGCGCTTGACTTCTAATCAAGCGATTGTGGGTTCGAGTCCCACTGGGCGTGTTAGTTTTTATTTGGGCTCATTGGGCCTTTCTACATTGTGTTATTGGGCCAATGGGCCTTCTGTACTTGAGTAAGGTAGCCCATGACCCTCTTTTTCTCTCTATCGTTTTGCTTTGGCTCAAAGAAATATCCGTCGGTAGATTATTAAAAGAGAATGGTACGAAATCATCTGCTGAAAATGGTCAATATCAGATTGCCTCAAATGTGTCATAATTATAATAGTTTCTAGTGTTTCAGCTATTTATTTTTATGAAACATGATTGAGCTATAGTTTCTAGTGTTTCAGCTATTTATTTTTATGAAACATGATTGAGCTTATAGTGCTTTCCTACGAAACTTCCATTATTACCTTAACTCATCAAGCGTCACGTGTTTTTTCCATTATTAATAATTTTCTTTTATTTTATAAGGAGAAGTGATTATATTAATGATAATAACAATAGTAACTAATAAGTAATAAACGTACAATAATTGATGTAGTTTTGTAAGTTCATAGTTCGGTTTTTAGTATATTTATTCGATAAAATGATATGAGAGTATTTGCAAAATGGCTGGCCACCTATTCGGGGCGAGCGTTAGGTATAGAGTGCCACATGAACTAAAGCCATTTGCAAAAAAAAAAATAGGAACAAAATAAAATACTTATATATCTACGTAAGTTATGATCAATTGAAATTTACAGAACAAAATTCATTTTGAGTCTAAAGGATATTTAGAAACTAAGCAACATCGACGTTATCGAAAAGGAACAACTTTCATCAACTAAGAAATCTTGAAACCAATCCAAAGATATTTACACTTTTTAAAATTTCTCGATCTTATCCGAAATCCAAAGTAAAACGGACACAAAGCACCATCAAACTAGAAAACGTAAGTTACTACAATTCTTGTAATTATGAATCTAATTAGAAAGTCGTAATAACTTTCACCAATAGTCAACGGCGGGATCCTCGGGCGCGGGCATCTCGTTGAGGTCAATCGCATCCCCAAACCACCGCGACCCACGGCCGCCCTCCGCCGCACCATCCTGCACCAGCAGCGCGTCGACCCTCGCGCCGACCTCCGCCGCCATCTTCCTTATGGCCGCCGCCGATAGCCCGTGTCCGTCCTTCGACGCCGACGACCCTCCAGTCGACGCCGACGACGCCACCTCGTCTGGGAAGTTGAGCTTCGCAGACGGCCCACGGAGGTAGTACACCGCCGTGTCGTATGCACGCGCCGCCGCCACAGGGGTGGCGTAGGAGCCAAGCCATATCCTCGTCCTCTTGTTGGGCTCACGTATCTCCGCCACCCACTTACCCCACTTGCGCATCCTTATCCCCTTGTACGGCGGCTTGTCCGCCGTCCTCCGCCGCCTCAGTCCTCCTCCGTCCGACTCCATTTGTACAAATAGTGTAATAATTATTAAAGGGAGTTCAGAGAGAGGAGAGACATGCAGAGATCTTTACTGTCATAGCCTTTGTTTTCAAGTCGGTGTTTAGTTTATAAAACCCACCGACACTATGCGTCTGTTTATGACCTTATAACCTAGTATTTATATCAACTCAGAATATGACTATTTTCTTGAGAATGAAATTTTTATCTTACTATTTGTCAAAGATTTTAAATTAACTTTTAACATCTCATTAATGGTTATATGTATTTATTTGAAGGTCGGTGGTCGGTGGGTGGATTGGTTGGCTTAATGACTTGACTTTCACTTTTCCGACCCCACTAATAATCCCAACTAACTACAGTTAACTAACTGGGTTGAGTTAATTGACTTATATGCCCCTTCGTTCGATTTATTTATGAGAATATATATATATACCAAAGTTTTTTCAGTTGTGACATAATAAAAGCTCGTGACGCGAATCTTCACGTAATTTTTTCCTACAACATTCATCTGACAACTGTTGGAATATAATTTCTTTATATGTTGCATCCCCTGTGTGTCTGACTAATTATTCTAAACAAACGTTTTTTGTTGAGTTTCGTTTAGATAATACTTGTACGTTGATGTATATTTCAATTTGAGAATGATATGTCGCAATTTTACCTCGAAACTCTTTAATGCATCAGTAACCTGTTAAGGCCCAATGTCTAATTGGGCTTTGCTTGCTTTACAAAGAAACCCCATTTCATCAAATTGGGAAGCAAAGCAAAGCAAGCATTATTATACGGATCACGTTAAGAACGAAATACTAGTAGTATATTTTATACATGTCTACAATTTAACGTTTCTTTGGGAAACTCAATAAAACAAAGCCCAAAATTGAAGCCACATAAACCAAGGTATCGAGATAATAAATATATAATTAACGGAATAAATTCTTTTCATCAATAATTCAAGCACGACATAACAATAAGCTCTCATTAGGGGCAAGCAAGGCAGGCAAAATTCCCAAATCGCCCTTAGGAGCTGCTTAAAGTGCTCAAACAGTAAGAGAAAAAAGGGAGGAAAACAAACGGGTTAACGGGTCAAAAAGTAAATGACCCATCTACCCACACAACACAACGCCATTAATAAGTGCTAGAACAAGGACATTAAGTGAGTAGATTTTGTTGAGTGGATCGCTCAGGGGCATTTTGGTCCACCTTCCTTGGTCTTCCAATTATTGTAGCAAGGGCAAACTCCTTTGTTACCGTAGAAGCCAGGTGGAACACAAAGGCACTTATTACAGCATTTGTTGCAGAAGAAGAGACAAGGCTTCTTGTACTTAGTATTCCCACACCTCCTTGAGCACTCCGAGGGGCATTCTGGTCATATCACGATTATGTAGGATTTAATTTAACACTTAAAAATGTAAATAGAGGAGGAGATTTGTTTGGTTAAAACTTACGGTAGCTCTTCAAGCTGTTTTGTCCGTACTGGCGTCTCCTTGCCAGCGCCTGAGAGAAGGAAATAAGTAAATATATATGAGGATCAAATGATGATAGATTGCTTGTAATAATATTTATGTATGTGATGCTTTATAGTAATACCATGGGTGTTAGGCTTGAGATGGCGAGGAGTGCGAGGAAGAAAAGAGCAGTGAGCTTAGGCATTGCCATCTCAAAAGATACCCCAAGACTAAGAGAAGGAACTTACTTTCCCCCTTCTTTTTTTTAATTTGTTTTTGTTGGTTTTTTATATTTTGATGCATGCAAGTATGTGGTCTATATATAGAGAGACGTTTGGTCTTTGCTTGTATTTGTTTAATGTACCATTTAATCATCGTTCACCTTCATCATCCATGTTATGGGCATTAACTTTTATCACGTTCTTTAAGGAATATTAAATGTAACGATCTCGACAAATAGTTTGAAAAACGACTACGCGATTTATTATATTTTAATAATTTTTGGAAATGTTAATACGGATCTGATCCAAGTCCTTCGTAAATCTTTCGTACGGAGTCAAATGTAAGCCTAGGGATTTGGATTAATGATTTTACAACATGTCTAAGATATTTGTGTTGTGAATAATCTGAAGTAAATGCAGTTGAGAAACTACGGCGTAATCTACGGACCATGTGTAATTCATATTCTAATTTTTACTATGGCAATCCTTTTTTTTTTTCCGTTTTTACACAACTAATTAAACAAAAATTATTGCGATGGAAAGCCATGTGCAGTCCTATGACCTTAGCACATGGCCTTAGAATACACAAGTGTCCGCAAGCTTCCGTTATAATTATGATCAATAAATGAAATATTTCAATCTTTGGCACATGCCTTGCTTGGCTCAATCATTATGTTCATATAATTTACTTACTATAATTCAAAGTATTATATTACTAAAACCATGATCATATCCGATCAATTCACATGTCACTGAAATACTAGAAGAGATGCTTGCCCATATTAGTTTATTCTTTTATTTTACAATAAAATTAGTTAGGTCTTGATCAATATGGTACGTTAAATAAATATCAATGCAAATATGTAGGCTGAGATTTACCGTATCATAGTCCACGAGCCCAACCCAACCATAACTCAATTGAAGCTGTAAAATTAAGATTTGGCCCGTCAAACCCAAAAATAACTATATGTGTCTCTGCAAATGTGTAAATTTTAATTTAATGTAATATTCTTTAAGTAAATGATATGAGTGTGACGATTGGGGTGGCATTGCATTGCATGGGATAATTTCGTGTGAATAGAATAAGTTGTGACACTAAACAAAGAAAGAAAGAGAGTCATTTTCAAACAACATGGAAAAATAAATAGAAGAAAACGAACTTATTGGCATCCCTTTCTTTCCATAGAGTACTTGGGGATCATTTTTTCGACGATGTTCGCTTATTCTATAACAAGAAGAATAAAATGATCATCATCATCATCACCACTATCGAAATGATGGATGATCAAAGCACTAATCTAATCCTCCTTACATCGATCGTCGTGTCGGCACGACGATGCAAAATATAAAAGGAAAATGTGATCAACTAAAAATTATTTCCATATATTCCCTAAAGGATCAAAATACTCGCTACATCCCCGCCGCTTTTTTAGGCTTACCCGTGGATTTCCCACTCGCCCGGCGGACTCTGACCCTTTTTCACGCCGTGGAGTTCCCACTCGCCCGGCGGACTCTCCCCCCTTTTCACGCCGTGGAGTTCCCACTTTCCCGGCGGACTCTGACCCGTATTAACGCCGGGGCCGTGGAGTTCCCACTCGCCCGGCGGAGTCTGCCCAGATTTATGAGGAATCCATTTTCCTCCGCCGTCAGTCTGTTCGTTTCCACCGCCGGGACTCGGTCCGGGTTTCGCCGGATGGTCGTCGTCGGAGCGTTGGGCGTCGACTGACGTCGTCGAAAGAAGAAAGCAAGCTAGAACGAGGAAGAAGAAGAAGACGAAAAGCTAACGCCTTTCATATTTTTGTTTATATCCAAAAGAAAAAGCTTTTGTTTTAGTTTTTTATTACACATGGAGATGGGTAATTAATTTTAATTCCTCTTCCTCTTTATATAACGAAGAGGATGGCTTCTTCTAGCCGTGGATATATATAGCCATCGAATTTCAGACCACTAACGTTAACTTTGCGGTGTAGTAATTTCCTACTCTTCTCTTTCCAATTTGCGCCGATTAATCCTCTCCAAGACGCCATCGACGGCGATGTCTAAGGCATCCTTAAATCCATGTCCATCGCCCAACCCATAAACAATCCGAGGAATACTCTCCACCACCTTCTCTCTCTTCGCCGTAATCTCCTCCTCGGCGAAGCCCATCAGCACCTCATCGATGATCCCCGTCCCCTTTTTGCTGCTCCTCACTCTCTCACTATCGATGAAAACAGAGTAGCTCTCGGGTTTTTCCGGCAAGAACCACTCGTACTGGTCGTAGGCGGTCCTATTCCAGAAGAACACCGGCACGGCGCCGGCGACCATGCAGTCGAAGACCGACCGGCGCGTGAGGCTGTCCCCCCTCGGCTGGAGGCAGAACTTCGAGTTCAGCAGCGGCTGCAGCACCACGGAGGCGTTGGTCGAGCATGGAGCGCCGGAGCAGTCCACGGCGCGGCAGGCGGGTGCTCGGCCGTAGCAGTAGCTGAGGAGTAGGCGGCGGAAGTCGTTGCTGACCCACCCACGCGCCGCCCCTATGAAAGTGAAGAGCGCGGTTCGCTTTTGGTTGAGTACGAAGTCCTGCCATTGGTGCAGCGCACGCGCCGTCCTTGGGTGGAAGCCAGTTGGGTACGGAACGCCGATGTCGTGTGGGTCCCCTGGGGCTTTCTCTATGATGAGGCGCGTCACTTGTTTCATCTCCTTTATATGTAATATCATACGATCCTTTTAATGTAATAAACCAATAATATTATCAAGAAAATGACAAACTACGGTAAGATCGTCATTCTGCGTGTACCTTCATGTTGAGGAAAGTGGATCCCCACCGCTGACCAGGATCCGTCAGCCGCCGGAAGTCCCACGTGATCCGACCCACCGCCATGAAGTGATCGGAGCCGTTGGATCTGACCCACGGCCGCCGCCGACCGACCCACCTAAGCATCTTCATACAGTACACATCCCTCTTCCAAGTCTCCACGTTCTCCCAAAGGTACCTACCCACGGCGAGCCCAGCGTAGAACGGCACGTAGTACGCCGCCGCGGATTCCTCCTCCGTCGTCCTGCAACGGTGGCTCAACAGCCGGCGGTGGAACATCACTTCCAGCGAGAACTGGTTCGTCCCGTACCAGCTCTCAGACACTTCGCCGCCGGGACGACGCCGCACACGTCGGAGGCCGCCGGCGCGCCGTAGCCGTCGTTCGTCCCCACGCCGCACTGCCACCTGTAAGGGTTGAGCTCCGAGCAGTTTCTGGGCAGTAAGTTGTAGTTAAGCTCTAATGGAAGTTCGTACACGTAGAATTTTCCGAAAGGGCAGCTTTTCTTGGAGAGATTCACAGTTATTACAGAGTCTTTGGCGACGAAGACGTTGTATACGAGGATGAGTTGGATTGCGAAGAACGTTAAGAAGAGACTTAAACGAGTTTGTGGTGAGAAGAAGCCTTCCTTAGGAAGCATCATGTGTGTGTACGGACACCGCGCGTGTGTGTTTTTTTAAGCGAGGAAGACGACGACGAAGAGGGGAATGTTATATAAACCGACAGGAGAATGATGACGTAGTGTGTGCTTGGCTTGGCTTGGGCTTGGGGGGATTTGATTGGTTAAATTGGTGGAAATTGTGGTCAATTTGAAAAATAATAGTATATCTTTTTGTAGTCAAAAGAAGTGTAAAGGTGTCTATCGGATTTTTCTATGTAATGATTTCTTTTATTAAGGTAAAGCGATTTTGGTAATCACGGGGATTGGGCATGGAAAATCGGCTTTTTTTGTGTTTTAGAGAGATCATATCACATCATCGACCTCTACTGTTGTGGATTACGTGGTTAAATAAATATATCTAAATTTAATTATAAGCACACATTTAAGTTTAAAAAGAGGATTCAGCCGTGCCACAAAAAGCAATTAGTTTTAAGGATCTGATTTCTGCATACCACTTCATCATTCTGCAGTACCACTTTTTGTTCTGTAGTATCACTTCGTTTGTTCTGCAGTACCACTTCATTTTTTCAATACAATAAAGTGGTACTGCAGAACAAAACAAAGTGGTACTTCAAAACAATGAAGGAGTACTGCAGAACAAAGAAGTGGTACTGCAAAACAATGAAGTGGTATGTAGAAAGCGGGTCCTTGAAATTAATTGATTTTTCTGACATGACCGGAACTCGATTTTAAAACTCGAGTTTAAAACTTAAATGGGTCTCAATCATAATTAACTCCTTTTAATATTGTGAAGGAAAAAGTTGCGAGCGGCAATAATTGATATTGCAAGGCATTTAAAGTACAACAATAAATGTGGGCGATGGGAGCTGTCGAGCGAGGGTTCTTCTTTTCGACATAACTTTATTTTCTTTCTATTTCTATTTTCTATTAAATGTTTCCTCATGACATAGTAGAATCGTAACAAACTGAAGCAATTTAACCAAGTTATGCCGACATGGTTGAATTCCTAAAAAAAAAGATAAAAAGTGACCTGAGAAACAGTGTGTGTACCAATACTATATATAGTTTTCCTTTTCCTTTTTTTTTTCGAATTTGTATCCCTTCCATTAATTATTTGAGCAGATCTTCCCATTTGCAGTACTGTCCGCCGGCCAACGCACGGTAGTACCTGTCCCTACAGTAGACGGGCCTACCATCGGCGGCCGCCGCCGCCGCCGCAGCTAAGTCGTCGTCAGACATAACCTCCGCCGGCAACCTTAGCAGCTCCTCCTTTCTGTAGTAATAACCATTCAATAACTCACTCATCTTCTTTTCCTTTTTCTCCTTTCATTCACGAATCATGGAACTGCTGTAACTGAAAAAAAAAAAAGGATGCCCTTTTTCATTTCTACCTTATGTTGAACTTCTTCTCTGCCTCGACAGGTTTCTGATTCTGGGAAAATAAGGCGTTCTTGACGAAGTCTTCGACTGGCGTGGCGAAGATGAATAGAATTGCAGCTGAGACGAGTAAAGCCCCTGTTCCAACTAGAGTCTGCTTCAGAAGCTTGATCACTGGTTTCACCTACATATATGTGTGTGTTTGTGTGTGTTCTTTTATTGCATGATTTTATGACAAGAAGGGATTTTCGATCAACATATGACTTGTTTGCAGTTTTCTGAGCACACTTCTTATTCTTACCTTGTATGATCCCAGTAATCTGTCACGGGCAAGGATCTGCAAACAGGGGAAAGCATTCTCATAACGTTGAGGAAATGCAAGCTATTTCAAGATTCATATATCAGAACCGAAAAAATGGTCGAATTCGCCCGACGAACCTCGGGCGGTTTTACCCACATCTGACCATCGTACCAACCGCTTTCTTCGTATGGTATGACTGCAGACAAAAGCCTATCGCCCACATAGCTCCAACCCTATATATACATATATCATAGGTTGTAAGAACTTGGATCATTGCTTGGGATAGTTGAGACTATTCAATCCCTATTCAAGATATCTGCTATGCATTGCAAGAATGGCTCTTTTTTTTTCTCGCAGCAAAGTTAAAGAAAGTTGAAGAAGCTTACAAGATAAATTCTCAGGACAATTAGGGCAACGAGGAACAGCGTCCCCGTCCCAGCGGCCAAGACAAAACGCAAAGGATCCTGCGAAGACAAGTATTACTTACTACTAATCGAGACATTCATTACAGCAGTTTTTTACTGTCAGAGAAAGATAGTATGTAATCTTTTAGACCTTGGAAGGATTAAAGCTAGCTGCGGCAATGGGGACGCCGAGAACGGTGAAAGTGACGAGCCAAAGCCCACCAAGGCGGAGTAAGAAGGAGCCAGGGCCAAGGTCAGCCCATGAGTAGAGGCTTTGGTCCTTCAAGGATGAGTACTCATTCACCGGCCTTTGTTCGAACGGAACCTCGAACTCCAAGCCTCGGTCCCAGCTCTGGCCCGGCGACGAGCCGCCGCCGCTGCCACCGTTCATCTCATCGTTGAGAGCCTTGACGGCGAGGAAACGCCCACCACCACCGCCGTGGAAATGAATCCCACTTCTCTTGATGTGATGACGATGAGCTGTTAGTGGAACGAAGGTGCCTAAAATCTTGGATTCTCTTGGGCTTGGCACCGAAGAACAGCTGCAATAGAGGCTTAACCGAAGCATTTGCTTTAGATTAATCCTCAGTGCTTGTTAACGAAGATGCTTTTGCATTCTTCTCTCTTTTTTTTTTTTTTTTTATTTTCTTGATGAACTGGGATGGAGAAAAAATTGTGGCTACGGGCCTGTTTTTCTTTCCTCTTTTCGGAGGAAAAATTATGAAATAATTGATGTGCTTCTCGCTTGGAGTAATATAGCAGTGGTATTATCTCGTAGAAAAAGATTTTTCATTGTATTTTCTGTGGCTGAGGTTAACCATATCTGAGGTGCGTGGTTTAACGTGTAAAGAGCAAACCAGCACGCAGTTGTGTGTGTTGAGGCACAATTTCAACAACGATTAGGATCGGAAATATCTCTACATACATGGGAGATATTCAACAGCCAATTTTTCACTATTACATTCATGAGTGAGTACTGATTATCGACATTCGGTTAACACAAGCACAAGATAATAAATACATGCGAATGTGCTACTTTTGAGTTTCAAATGATTAATAAAGATACACAAGCAACAGTCTAGCTAGAGTTGCCCAACAACGTATGACATTATTGAGCGGATAGCATAGCAGATATGGAAAACAAATGAGCTTCTTAGGTTCTTGTCCTGCTATTCTCAGCAGCCCTCACTTGCGAGAAATATGGATGAGCCTACAGAGAGAGAGAGAGAGAGAGAGAGAGAGAGAGATAGTTCAGTAACTGGGATGAAGGGTAATAGGTGGAATAGTAAACCAGCTAGGAGTATTCGAAAATAATTAGTTAAGTTGAGATGAGCCCTAACCATTGCTTCTTTTGCTGTGAGCCTATCCTGATGATCATAGCGAAGTAGTTTGTCAAGGAAATCAATGGCCTGGTACAATGAAACGGGGATTTTAGAATGCAAGTCACTGCATCGTTCAAGAATTGAGTGGCATTGGGTATAAAGGAAAAAGTAATAAGGTATGGACAAAGGTGAATAACCTCTGGTGACACGAGATGCTGGTTATCTGCATTGATGAACTTTGACCATGGTTTTCTGCTGTGCCTGCAAGGTAAAAAATAGAAACCAACCTTATTGGTGAAAGTACTAAACTAGGATTGTGATGAGGGCAAGCATGCTGGTTTTCCCATGCTAGTATTATGGTTAATTTATACCTCCCGACAAGGGCTTCAAGCTGAGGATCTAGCTCAAGATGGTACTTGTGCAAATAGGCATTCAACTCATCGGTTCCAAGCACCTATAAGATTATCAGTCGTCAATGTCAGATAAATAATACACGTAACCATCATCTTATGTAGGTTAAATCCCTTAAAATGAATGCGAACAGTTTTTTTTAACTATATCATACAAGAGCTTCACTCCGTGTAATACTAATGCTTCTACTGTTGGAATCAGATGACAATGTTTACCTTGGCAATTTTAACAAGCTGGTCTTGGTTATCATGCCCATAAAAGAAAGGTTCCTTGCGAAATATCTGCATAGAATGGGCTCGGGTGTTAACAGAGCAAAAGCATGGAGTGACCAATACTTGAAAACCTAAAGATCACTAAAAGCACTCACCATTCCTGCAAACATGCAGCCAAGGCTCCACAGGTCCAAAGAATAGTCATAGTCTTGCAAATCAACTAGAAGCTCTGGACCTTTAAAGTATCTGAGAGAAGAAGAGAGTCACGGTGGGAATGGGATGGGAAAGATAATTTGTGAAACAATTATTAGATATGAAAGGTGACAAAAATATTCTTGGCTCTCATTGCTTTTTCAAATTCTCGAAAAAGTAGATCCCACTTACCTTGAGGCAACACGGACATTATACTCCTTTCCAGGGTGATAAAATTCTGCAAGACCCCAATCAATCAGACGAAGTTTCCTTAGCTCATGGTCTATCATCACATTATGAGGCTTAACATCTCTGTGCATGATGCCCTGTGAGTGACAGTAATCGAGAGCCTGCAGAAACATATCTAGACCTGAGTCATCACAAATTGAAAATAATAGAGGTATAAGTTATTTTACATGCGAGAAATATCATTTGTGTAACCTTGAGAAGCTCATAAATGTAGTAACGGATGTCATAATCTGTCAAGGTAGGATACAGAACTTTGAAGTCTGTACTATTCACATATTCGAATATCAAACTAGGAGTTTTTGAATTCTGATCTCTGACGACGTCTAGAAGTTTGACAATGTTGGTGCCCCCACATAGGTTCTGGAGTATCTTGATTTCTCTCTTGATCTACACGAAATCATGAATCGGGAATCAAGATATAAAACTATACATGAATCATAAGCAACAGAAATGATGATGTATCAGCATATTAGAAGAAATTAAACTATAAACGATCAATGAATACACCAGCACAGCAACATTCAACAGCCCCAAGTTAGAAACCTCCAAAAGCTTAATGATCCTCACATACAAGACAGATTGATCAGTAGACCAAGACCACCATTTCACAAGAATCACTAGACTATGAACGGCGAAAAGTTACCTTTTTCTTCTTAACAGGCTTGAGAATTTTAATAATACAGCGCTCATTGTTATTAACATTTACGCCCTCGAAAACTTCACTGTATTTTCCCCTGCCAACTTTGCGAATCACCTCATAATCATCTTGGTCGCTGAAAACAAGCAACAAAAACCTCGTAAAAAGAAGCCAATCCAAATAGCCCACGCGGTTAAAAAATAAAAACCGACAAGCTTAGATTCTCTAAAATGGAATCCCCTAAACGCGAATCAGCACACAGCCACAAAGTCAACGATCAGGTAAAGGCCAGCAGAAGAAGAACAAAACAGCCCACAAACACACAACCAAACTGACGAATTCGCTTAGTTACCCCCACTGCACGGTGAGATTCTCGTAGTCCCAGTATTCCCTGGGGCGCACCACGTTGACGTCGGTGTATACCCGAGATTTCGACATCTCCGAGGAGTAGATCTGCGGCGATACGGCGTCGTCCGCCTTACCTACGGTGGCGAAAGATGTGGAAAGAAGCGATAGGCGACTAGGGAGGCGAACGCACGGCGCACGCAAAGCGACTAGGGCGCACGCTAGCGAGATTGGGAGAATCAGAGCGCGAAAGTGCGCCAGCCGCGTATTCACTCCACTCACACCTCACGGACTGTTTCTCATCAATCTAAATTAGATTTTTTATTTCTTGAATTTCCTTTAATCTATCATTTGCCATTATTTTGCTAAATTGATTTACTAAAAGAAAAAGGGGATTCCACACTTAAATACCTACTTCAATAAAAATTAAACAGTTCAGTCCCTTGTCAGACTTATTTTTTCTCTAGGTACCTACTTGAATTTTATCTTACTGATAGGTACCTAACTGACGAATTTACCCCTGATAAAACAGATTTATTACATCATTTACCTAGTTTCTTATTTTCAGCTCACGTTCGTTCTTAAAAAAAAAAAAAAATTGCACCATCCCAAACCAACCCAAATCGCGCGTCTTTCTCCCAGAAATCGACCCCCGTTTGTTTTTGCTTCAGATTCAACGTCGTGGGTTCTCGTTCGTCGTGGTATTCCCCTTCTGAAATAGATAGGTAAGTCATTCGCTTCATTACATTACATCGTGGCATTTCGTAGTGGTATTACAGTTACCAATAGGCTTGTATCTAATTTGATTTTGCCGTTATTCGTTGGGTTTAAGCAATTTCGTAACAATAGCAGCGTGTTTTTCAAATGACATCGATTTGTTGTTAGATTAGGGTTTCCTTGGAATGGTTCAATTTAGTGTGGTAGCTGTGCGTGTATCTTCGAATGGGTGGACTGATTGTTGTCAATTTGGGGGTTTTGGAATGGGTCAATTTGGGTTTTTTCGAATGGGGTCAATTTGTTTTGGTACTATACGATCACTATATTTGGTACCATCTGTTTGGGCAAAATGGTACGCCGTGTGTCTATAAAATGGTACCGCTTATTAGCAGTTTTACTTTTTTGCAGAAATGATTCCGCAAGACAGATCTGAGCTTTCTTCCAGGTGTCATCCTGCGTTTTTTTATCTACGTTCGGGATCTGATGGCCTCGCATAAGATGACCTGGGCCACTAGAGTATTCGTAAATCTGCAGATTTACCGTATCATCATCTGCAGGTTTATCTTCATCACGACTTCTGATATTTAGTTGAGATGATCTAACATTGTCAGTCTGTGTTTTTATCAGGATTGGTCAATTGATTTGTGGATATTGTTAGGTTTCGAATTCGGTACTCATTATGTTGATTACTTGGTACTACATGATAAATGCATTTGGTACCATCTGTTTGGGCAAATTGGTACGCCGTGTGTGAATAAAATGGCACTCTTTTTTCATTAATCGTTAACAGTTTTGTTTTTGCAGAAATGGCACCAAAGGCACCGCCGAACTCATATGATCTTTCTTCTAGCAGTCATCCTTCTCTGTTTTGATCTACTATAAGTGTGTGAATAAAATGGTATTAATAACAATTTGCTTTTTTTGCAGAAATGCCTCGAAAAAGATCTGATCGTGCTTCTATGGCTGCTCGCATTTTACGTGACGAGCACAGTTATATGCTAGATCTATTTCGTTAAGTTATTTGGCTTGGTTGTGAGATTGTTTGGAGACTTTCTCTTTTATGTTTGTTGTGTAGTTCTGCTATGCTTGGAGACTGTTTGGAGACTAGATTAGATCTATTTTATGCTATGTTTGAAGACTTGGTTGTGATATTGTTTGGAGACTTTGCGGTTGTGATACTATTTCGTTAACCGGCCCCAGTTGATCTATTTCTTTTAAGTTATCTTATGTTTGGAGACTTGTTCGTATTTTATGAAGTACCATATCTTTTTATATTAGCGTACCTTATCTTTTACATACAGAGTACTATAATATGCAGGTTTACCGTATCATTATATAAATATATAACGTACCATAAACAGAAGACATGAAGTACCTTGTCTTTTACATTAGCGCACCTTATCATTTACATAAAGAGTACCATAATATGCATGTTTTTTTGTGTGTGGACGGTTACTGCCAGGTGTTGTGTTGTGTGTGTTGTGTAGTTCTATTTGATTGTCCGTATTTTATGCAGTACCATATGTTTTTATATGATCGTACCTTATATTTTACATAAAGAATATCATAATATGCACTTTAACCGTACCATTATGTAAACATATAGCGCACCATAAATAGAAGATATGAAGTACATTGTCTTTTATATTAACGTACCATATCGTTTACATACATAGTACCATAATATGCAGTTTAACCATATCCTTATGTTTATATATGGTGTACCATAAATAGAAGATATGAAGTACCTTGTCGTCCATATTGCCGTACCATATCTTTTACATACGGAGTACCATAATATGCGGGTTAACCGTATCATTATGTGTATATGTCCCGTACCATAAATAGAATATATGAAGTACCTTATCCGTGTACAGTAAGATAGCTTATCTTGTACAGTAAGGTACCTTATCATTTACATATATAGTACCATAACCTGCATGTTGACGGTATCCAGAATTATACATATACGGTACCCAGATATGAAAGTATACGGTATCATTTGTTATACGATCGAAAAATGAATACATTCCTAATCGAATCGCGTTGTCCTGCGTTATTTTCACAATGCCGAACAATAACGAAACGAGAAAAAAAGGAAAGCCTAATGCACCGAGTTCACAGATCTAGCACTCACCAAATTATTCAAAACATGTTGTAGATGTTCTAGCTTTTATCCTTATACTACAATGAATCTTGGTATTTTAAGATTTAATTCATCTGTGCGGGGTTTAATGCACCGAATTTGATCTGATACGTATTGCATACTATATATTATTGTTCTATGGTGGTTCGAGATGAAAAAGTTCTTCGATCGACCTCGAAAAATACTAACCCTAGTACGACGTATCATATATATAAGGGACGCCGTACCTTAAAGGTCTTTGTAGGGGTACCTATCTTTTGGTTTAAAGCGTACCAAATCAGCCACGGTTGCAGTACCCAAAATTACTGATGACATGAAACATTTTAGGAAAGCCACTGACATGTCAGACGAGCTGACTTTTATTATTTAATACCTCGTATGTCAGATCTGACCAACTCATGACTGAAAATGTCAGAAATCTCTCAAATCATCACTGAAAAATGTCAGAAAAGTGTGGAATCATTACTGAAAAAATCAGAAAATGTCTAATCCTTGTCTTCCACGTGAACACTTGCTGAAATGCTTCGTTTGTGATGGAATATAGTCAAGGCTTAAATACCAGTTGTTACTTTAATTTTAGGGTACCAAAATTGCATGTCTTAGAGTACCAAAATGGCATTTCTCAGAGTACCAAAATTGCATGTCTTACAGTACCATAATTGAATATCGTAGGGTACCAAACTGCCATTCATCACAGTACCAAATTAACATGTTACGGTGCCAAATGTGCATACAGTAGCAAAATGGTTTCGTTTAGGGTACCAAAATTGCATGTCTTAGTGTACCAAAATGGCATTAATAACAGTACCAAAGTAGTTGTATATAACCTTACCAAATTAATCTGAGTAGCAAAATGGTTTCTTTTAGGGTACCAAAATGCATGTCTTAGAGTACCAAAATTGCATTTCTTATCGTACCAAAATGGCGTTAATAACAGTACCAAAGAGTATATATAACCGTACCAAACGTGCATGTCGTAGGGTACCAAAATGGCATGTCGTAGGGTACCAAACTGGCATTCATCACAGTACCAAATTAACATATATTACGGTGCCAAATGTGCATACAGTAGCAAAGCGACGTCTTCTAGGGTACCAAAATGATGAAGACTTAGGGTACCAAAATGCCATTAATAACAGTACCAAAGAGTAATATATAACCGTACCAAATTTGCATGTCGTAGGGTACCAAACTGGCCTTAATTACAGTACCAGATTTACATATAATACTGTACCAAACGTGCATCAATTACAATACCAAACTGGCAGTCTTTGCAGTACCAAATTTGGACAAAACAATGAGCCATATCCTATGGACACATTTGAACAACTTCTACTTACTGGCATCATTTAGACAAAAAGAATGAGCCAATACCATACAAAACAACACCGAAAAAGGTCATGGGGCAAAAGCAATGACAAAATACATGGAAAATACGGACGCTACGTCGTTACGGCTTCTGTACAAGTACGGCGATTATGTCCGTATTTCCCACATATTGAAAACATCCGTATTTTCTTTCAATGTCGAGTACAAACTTTGGAACGGAACTTGATACTTTATTGAGTCATGCCGGGAATCGATATCAGACCACCTTCTTTGGAGGGATACGTATATATCGATAAGTATCGTTGCTTCATTGATTAATAGTAACGAAGACTCCCTCGTATACTCACACATTGCAAATAACGTCCTGCCATCAAACGAATTTGCAGACGCCATATTTTCAGATAATATGGCAACCTGTTAAAATGGTACGGTGTATAGTTTAGATTGGTACTGCATAACTGGACATTTTGGTAACGTATAGACAGATTACTTGGTACATAATATAAATACACAAAGATACTACATAATATAAATGTCCAATCGGACTGTGTCGCATAATGTATTTAGGTACGGTAAAACAACATACAATGGTACATAATATTCATAGGAAATGGTACGTCGTAAAAGTTATATAAAAGAAAATCGAAATCTCGATGGATTAGCCTCAATAACTATCAAATCCTAACATTCCACTCTTATATGGAGCTCATTGGATCGCATTGAGCTCCCGGATTTGGGATAAACCTTGAACAAACGCCCAAAATCGATTAACCAAACACTAACCAAAAGAAAAGCTTACCTTACAAAATTAACCCCCAAAATCGAGACCCAACGTTCAAGAGGCTCTTCGATCCTTGTCCGGCGCCGGCACGAGCAGAAGAAGTTGGTCGGCAAGAATATCGTCGTCGACGGCGAGCTGAAGCTCGATTTTTGCAGAGAAAAAAAGAGCTGAAATGAAATTCTATTTAATAAGGGTATTTTGGTAATCTTAGGTAATTAGGTACCTAAGTGTAAAATTTTTATTCAACTAGGTACCTAGCTGTAAAAGATGTCTGACAAGGTACCTAAGTGGCTGAAAAGTTTTCTATTGGGGATTTATGTGTAGATTCCCGAAAGAAAAACTCACCTCAATCTAAATTCACATTAAATAATTAATTACATTGTGGGTGGGCTATGAAATTTTCCTTTTTGCCTGTAAACTCAATCACATTCATTATTCATCGATCTCTTTCCGATTCCAATCAAATATAAATTTCGGATACACTATAGAAAAAAAATAGGGGCATTTACGTGATGCCCCCATTTATTTTCAATTAGTCAGACCCCTGTCAGAAATTCATAGTTTTAAAAACCAATTTTTTCAGAAACATTTCATGGGACTGCGATAACACTTCATGAGTCTGTGGTAACACTTCATGGATATGTAGTAACTCATGAGTCATTTTCTCTAAATGAAACTTAAATTAGATCCTTAGCTATAAATGAAACTTACATGGTCCTTGTTCTAATTAAAAATATAATTGACCTGACTTGTGATTTGAAAAAAAAAAATTAGAAATATGAAACCGGAACAAAAGATCCACGAAAAAAAATAGAAAAAGAAATTAGTCAAGCGAGACATGAGTCGACAGTCGACACTTGTTTCTCTCTAAACCATGGATACAGATATTTTCATCATCTACAAAGCACTGCAATTAAGCTAATTTGTGAGATCAATTAACAAAATCACGTGAAATAACAATTCCTTTGCATTGCCACCATGCCCAAAAGATCATCACCGAGCTTTTCTATTACAACATATTACTACAAAAGAATCCCACTGCCATCGGGCGAAAGCTTCTCGCGTAATACTTCGACTTACGAGATGCATTGATCCTCTTCCTCCTATTCTCGGGTATGTAGTCGATCGTACACTCGGAGAAGCCACGCCTCACAAACCTAAGCGAAAACGAACCGCAATAAATTAGTTGCCCATGAACATCGTTCGCCTTTTGACATAGTTTTTCTTTTTCCATTTCATACCAATCTGCCGTGCGCGTAGTAAGTAGGAAGAGCATTTGCAGTCCCATCGAAGACGCCTTCTTCTCTATATAATCTGACCGGAATTCGAGCAATAAAAAGGGACTATTCAGAAAACATAGGTATAAATAATTATGCGCTTTTTGGAACGTACCGAGTAACTTGTCTCCTTGTCCTTGTCCACGGCACTCGGGAGAAACAGCAATGGCAGCTACTTCTGCGCACTTCTCTTCGAAGAAGGGGAAAAGGGCCGCACAAGCTATGATTTGGCCTTCCCTCTCCATTACTATGAAGGACTGTAATGATTCGAGCAGCTGTCGTGTAATAAAATGGATGATAAGAGAATGAATGAGTTGTATCATATAGCCTAATAACATGTCATCAAGCATATATATAGACCGACCGACCTCCTCTTCAGTCCTCCTTATCAACGTCCCCGAGTCCTCCAAAGGCGACAAGAGTTGCTTGATACCTTCGAGGTCTGTAATTCTCGCCATTCTCATGCCTTCGTAGAGATCGCTGTAGTTAACCATATCCTTAACTACGGTCCAAAACCAAGTAAATAGTTAATGATGGGGTTATCGAGCATGCATACCTAGCTACCATTGTGCCTACGCCGTCTCTTTGAAACAGTTCCTTCAGTAAAACTCCGCCAACAGTTCCATCGAGCAGATGGACTCTTTGAACACCGCCCTGAATATCATTCATTCGTTGCAAGAAACGCTATAAATTACGGTCACAAGCAAAAGATTACAAGTGGCAATAAAATGGACCGAAGAATGCATGCCTGGCAGACAAAAGCTGCAGCAGCTAACTCTGAGAGGTAACCGAGCCTTTCTTGACCTCCTCCAATGGCGAAGCCTTGTTCGCTGATCCAAAGCCCATTCCCATTGTCGAAGCCAACGCCATTTTGGAATTTAGGCCCGCGAGGAAAGGCGAACCCATTAGGAGAAGGGAAAGCGTCGTTTGAGTCTTCGATATGCAGAGCAGACGAGTTGTCTTCTTGAGCGACGGCTTTGACGTAATTGGCAGCTGATTGGCTCTGCTTAGCTCGTTTTCGAATCAGCTTGTCGGCGTCTTGAAGGGTTAAGAAACGAATTAGTCGCCCGCATTCATCCAAGATTGGCCCATCTATGATGCAAATAAGTTTCTCGGCGCCAAGAGCAAGTGCGCATGCAGTGGCAACTTCGTAGGTACTGCAACGTGGAAATTGGGAAGATGTTAAAGAAACAATTTAAGAATCATAGGATAGATTCTGAGGGGAAAAACACATGAAGAAATAGGAAGGAAATAACCTCCACTAGGGGAAAGTATAGCATTCAAAACTAAATGGCTTATCAAATGTGTTTTACCTACAAATCGCACAAAAAATACCAATAGAAGTATATATAACGTACTTGCAATTCAATACTTCTCCAGAACTTGAATAGCCAAGATTGCTTAAAATCACTATGGATTCTTGGTCAAGCTTTTCCGAATGCGAGAAACGTCTATCTTCTTAACTTCACCAGTCGAGATATAATCAACTCCCTCAACCACTCCTCTTCTCTGCAAATAAGATAGCACAACAAATATAACGATTAACAGAGATGGTTGCATGGCATTAAGCCAGATTCTCGAGGATAAATTCCTGACCTTTGCTGCTACGAAATTTCCACTTGCAACACTTACACCATCATACCAGCGACGATTATCACCATGGCGGCGGATACCACTTAAGGAAGGCCCTGGCGATAACTTAGCTTCAATCATATACCGTATCCTCCCAGATGCATCCATAGCAGCAGTAAGAGCATCGCGTCTGTGATTCTATAGCTACCAAGATATTTGGCTCGGAACCTGAGAAATGAATGTGGATTTCAGCAAATTGCTTAAATCCAAAAGGAAAGAAAATTTTTAAAAAACTTATCAGCCCAATCTAGAAATCTCAGTTTGGAAACATTAATGTCAAACTCAGCTCAGCAACATGTTTCAAATGGTAAAATATCTAACACATGGAATGGAAGCAGAGCACAGCTAAATGTAGTAAAATTTCCTCACCTCTTTCGGCCAGAAGCCGATCAATTTGTACATGGGTTCCTGGTACAAGGACAAATTTGATTCCCAACCCATGTAGTAGAGAAATATCCTACACAAACAAATGAAGCACCTCTCGAGTTTCAGGATGCGTTCAACATAAGATGAGGATAGATACCAGCCATAACTATCTTAGTAACTCAAGTTCATTGTTCAGTTAGCCAAGCACAGCATATTGGTTGGGAGGAATAGTACCAATTGAAAGTCAGATCTTGAGTAACGCTCCTTTTACTTAAGATCTAAAGTCACCTGCCCACTTATTACTCAGAGCAAACAACTGATTTATCCAACACAATACACGCACATTCACACAAACTATATATGCAAGTGATCACAAATTTTTCAAATAAAACCACAATGCAACAAGGGCAAAGGACCACGTGCCATAAGGATAGCTTCCAGATGAAGACTGTCGACAATCTCAGAAGAAATCAACACAACGAATGTGCTGCCCTGTGAGCCAAAAAGTAAGGCCAAGCCTCGCGAAAGAACTGCACAAAAATCTCATCTTTAACGCCGTTACTAGTCTCTTCAAATGCAGCATCCCCACCGTCATCTTCGCCCAGTACTTCAATTCTTCCAGCGTTGCGGCCCAACGACGATATTTCAACAGTTTTTGGGAGTTCTAACGAAGGGGCTTTTGCAGATACTTGAGCTGCGCGGCGAGCGAAGCCGCGCAAGGAGGAGGTGGTGGTGGTTACGGATCTTAATCAGATGACCCGCATGTGCAGCGGCCATATTAATTGAAGGTTCTAAAGCACTTTTCCTATCGTTGCCCGTTGAAATTGCCGCTAATTAGGGCTTAGGGCACAGTTGGTTGGCGGGCTTTTTTTTCCCTCTATCTCATTCGGAACGTGTGCTAATTTCCAAGAACATAAGCATTATTCCAATATCCGTAAATGAAATTATATCGTAAGTACTATTATATCAAATGCTAAAACACAAAAAAAAAAACTATTTAAAATTCTATAATTATGATAGATAAAATATATGATATATTGAAAAGTTAGATAGAAAATGTACATTATATTAATTTTTTGTGTTTTAGCATTTAGTATAATAGTATTTATATTATAGTTTCAATTACGGGTGTTTTAACGCTAATCGGAACAATGTTTAGTGATGTTTTTGCAAAGTAACACAAAAAGTGGCACAAATAAGTGGGACGGGGGATCTGATCCGATCTGGCTCTAAGAAATCATTTCTCGACAATGAGGCTTGACTCTAGTGGCCAAGCTGAGGCACTCAAAGTTCATGTGACTAAGAGGTCAGGGTTCGAACCCTACCCCCCACATGACTTTGAGAAAGACCCCATGGGCCTAGTCGTTGTTGGTGTGGGACGTATCCATCTGACACCGAGGATTAGTCCCACCTCTGGAGTGTGGCGTTTAGCCCTTAGCCGGGCTGTGTGGGGATTCGGGACGAAAAAAAACATTTCTCGTATGGTGACGTCATCCTTAACTCAAGCCTCTGAGTATATTTGAATTCAGACCCCTTAAAAGTTTTAAAATAGGTTTCATACCCTATCAGAAAAACTATTGTCTAAATGACCCAATTTCAGTAAAATTTAGAGATAAGGACCTCAACTTAAAATGTTAATGTATATGAAATGTATCGGATGATCGTTTGTAGTACGCAGAACATTTAAAGTGGGATTACGAACAAAGAAGTGATACTGCACAAACCGTTACTTCTAAAACCTTAGGTGAAAATTTTGACGGGACATTAAAATGAAAATTTCCGTAAAAAAATTAATTCACTGTGTTAAATCAAATCTAGCTAGTGTCGTCCTCCTTTACTTGTTGATTAATTAATTAATTACCAAGTAATCTCGAAGCAAGTATTATCAAAAAACGACACATAACATAGTTTACCTCGAGGATCGATGGTAAATAATAGTGGGCTATCAACAATCTCACTGCCCAAGACCACCACGAAGGTACTGCCCCTATGCGCCACGTGGTAAGGCTGCGCCGCCCTCGCCGCGACGAGGTGAACGTCGACGACGGCACGGCGGCTCCTCTTTTGACGTCGTACGGGACTATTATCAGATCCCTTTACTGCCTTCTTCAGAAGACTACGCCGCCGCCATAGCCTGACGTTGTTACTATCCTCTGTAAGGACGTGGCGTGGCGTGTAAGAAGCGTTCTTGACGGGGAATAAATTTCCATGGCCGATATTTGATCGACCAAAATGCTTCGTTTCCGCACAGTACTGTGTGTGTTTGATTGATGAGATGGGGCGACATGTTTGTGTGTGCTGAGTAATATACGATAAAACGTGTCAAATCCAAGTAGAAAGTGTTGACAGAGACGTAGACCGTTTCTTATCAATAATAACGAAAATGTGAACAGTACATAACTATTCTTTTTTTAGAAAAGAAATGTAAGAAAAACATACGACAAGACATTGGTAGGTAGCGACAAAAAGTGATGTCTACATGCGATATGTTTGAAAAATATAATGGCAAATACGTGTGTGGATAGCAGTTAAGTTAGCCGTCTCATTTTCGTGATATTCATATTAATCTAAATATATCATTTGAGGATTGAGGAAAGAATATATATGTCGGCTGAGAAGTAATAAATGTATTCGATGAAATTGAACGATCGAATGGGTATAATAACAACTGGTGCCAATGCATAATACGTGTATGTGAATAAAAATAATAAATAGAAAACAAAATTTTAAATTGCTCTCGTTGAGAGTCGAAATCAAGACCTCCGCTTACTAAAAACGGGTGCTCTAACCAACGAGCTACGAGAGCTTTGCTTGCTGTTTGCAAATACGCCATAAATTCAGTTTTTACCATTATAAATAATTTGAGTATCCATGCAACTATTGTTCTACTGTTAGGTAGGCTCTATGTAGAAAAGAACCATTGAAGCTAAAAGCGTTCTTGAAATATCAAAAC
The DNA here is from genome assembly GCA_027422505.1 of Craterostigma plantagineum. Lineage (NCBI taxonomy): Eukaryota > Viridiplantae > Streptophyta > Magnoliopsida > Lamiales > Linderniaceae > Craterostigma > Craterostigma plantagineum. The sequence continues at coordinate 43,534 of JAPQWV010003104.1, forward strand.
TTTGTATTGAACAATCGATGATCATATTACTATAGCTACCACCCACGACCGGCTTTTAGGGCATAGGCTCGGGCTTCTGGCAGGCCCATTAGCAGTCAAAGATTCCTATTGCGTTATTCGACCTCGTGGTAAAATCAATATTTTATTCCACTGAGTTTTCTTGTTTTTACCAGACGGTCAATTTTAGACGGCAGATTTCGAGATCGCTTTTTTAGATTTTTATCTGTTAATTCAATTTTCAATGGTGATAAAGTGAAAAATATACGATTTTGAGCGTACTAGTATATAGTTTAAGCAAGTGTTTTTTTTTTTTTTTTAAATCAACTCTCTTCTATAGGATAGGTTAAGTAAAACCTCGAGGCATATGCCTCGAGTAACATAAACGTGAATCCACACAACATATATATGCCTCGAGTAAAATTAAAATCTCTAAACTTTGAACATCATAAAAAAATTCCATTTTTTCACATCAATGTCTAGGGAAAAAAATATATAGCGGTCGATTCAACAAAGGCCACACGACCACACGTCATAAAAATTTAAAAATATGCCTATAGGCGATGTATATCTAACATAATTAGCAAGTGGGATTTGTGAAAATAATCCAAAACGCAGGCAAAATGAGATACAAAACAAAGTTTGTGAACGCTAAGGCCTTCTTATTGAAAGTTCGAGGAACTCTCTACGTTCATAATGACTTTGACTTATCATCATCATCATATCATCTTCCACGACTTCGTTTACCACTACGATTAGAAAATTCGAGTAACTTCTTATAAATACACAACCCAACGAACAAACACAACATCTTATTCTTACATCAAAAACCTAATAAGGACAAGAAATCATAATAGTACAATGGATCCTTCGTATCATTCTTGTGCTTGTAATAACAACTCATCTCATTCACATTATGCTACTTCATACGATTCAGACACTCGTCATCATCATCGTCATCACCAACCTTACCCACAGGCTCGGAAAATCCCAGCAGCCAAGAACAATAAGAGGCCGACGGCGCCGGCGCTTCCGCCGAACCCTCAGAGGATCTACAAAGTGGAGCCCAGAAACTTCAAGGAAGTCGTTCAGATGCTCACTTGCGCGCCGGAGTTTCAGCCGGGCACCCGCCTTCAGGAGGCGGCGCCTCCACCTCTCAGACTGGCGCCGCCGGACCAAAGGTTCAGTTCTGGGGCGGCGGCGGCGGCCGCCGCAGTTAGTCCGACTATGGGGTTTAATCTGTCGCCTTGCAACTCTCGCGTGGTGTTCTTCTTTTCTGACGAGCCCAGAAACGATGGGACCTCGCCTGCAATTATTTAGTGTTTTTTTTTTTTCTGAGAATGTATTTTTCTCAACTTCTTTGATTTTATATGAGCTCAACGTCGACTTGTAGTAATTCACGCCCGAAGTCTCGAAGATTTTGGGATTCGACTGTTTGGAGCTCAATCTTCTTTTTTTTTTTTTGTTTGAGTAAATTTGTATTTCTTCCCAACTGAATTTACATGTTTTTTGTTTGGTACACCCGCCCTATACATCATATATTCTTGAAATCGCTATGTTTATCATGTATGTTGTTCTGTTTCGTTATCACAATATTGATATGAAATCGCTATATCATATTAACAAGCTCGAAAACCCAATAATAGCAAAGTATTTTCAATAAATTATCTAAACAAAATAGCTTCATCGACACATATTAAAAAAGTCACCAAATCACAAGGGCAGATCTCAGGATCAATGCAGCTACATAAGGTTCAAGAAAGGTTGAGAAGGAAACATTAAATACTACAGGAACAATAACTCAATACTACTGAAAACAGTTTCAGACAACATCAACTCTATCAAGCAGCCTTGCTCGTCTTAGCAGCAGAAGCATCGCCCGAAGGGTGAGCTCATCCCATGCTTCGATCCATGTCACCATAGCATCAGCCAACTTAGTGAAGTAAGGATCCACAGAAGAAAGCTTGTCTTGACTGTTTGGACAGCTCAATGTAGCATTCTTGCACAGTTTTGCACTCTTTGGACAGCTTCGCCGACTGAAAAAAAGGGATGATCTCTTCTGCCATAGATCCCTTTGTACTCTTTCTTTTCTTCAGATTCACAAATGGGTTGCTAGCTTGCTGTGCCATATGTATGGCAGGCCCGTCTTCACCACCAAGATTCAAATGGTCGCAAATCACCTGTATATAACATTCCATAGAGCAAAAGATCTCAACTTTGTTCAGAAAAA